>JACCGJ010008690.1:0-12321 GCA_013407085.1 Atriophallophorus winterbourni | reverse complement strand
TATTGTTATACTTCGAAATAGTAGTTTAAATTTTACACCCCCTGGAACCTAATACAAAATACTCAGCCTGTCTCATTTTCTTTTAGGATGGTCTACGCCATCCCGGCTACCTCGGCCTCATCACAGAGGGTCTTCTCGGAAGCTGGACTCGTGACCAAGCCCACCCGAATCCTTCTGAACAACGAGAGGGTCCAGGAGCTCTCTACATTCATGACAATTACGAGAGGGTGCTCCCCTACATGAAGAGGATGAAGCTCCGCATCCAGGAGTTCACCAATGGCGAAGGTACCAGCACTCAGAGTCAGCAGCAGCTCAAAGACCAGGATGACCATGAGGCAACCTGGGGATGTCGAGTTTGTCGACACCCAGGGAGCTCACGGCGGGGCCACTCCCTCTGAATGGAGGCAGCCGAAACAAGGTTCACGGCACAGGTCCAGGTCCAGAACCCCGGTCTCAGAGAGCGAGTCAGAGGAGGAGCATAATTTCCTTTGAGAAAACACGGTTTTTTATATTTACAATTCCAAAGCTCATGAAAAACTCCTCTCTTGTCAAATAAAAGTTCTTTCATGGTCAAAAAATAATTTATTTCGAAATTCGTTTTATTTCAGCGAAGAAAGGCGAATTTAAACGAATATTAGCGAATTATAGCAAATTAAAGCAAGGTTTTTTTGTCGAAAACGAATTTTTTGGGGTTACATCGAAGTTGAGCGAAGATTATTCGCTAATATTCGTTATGGCGAAGTGCGAATATTCGCTTCGCTTCGCCATTGCGAAGTGCTTTGCTTTGATACTATTCGCTATCGCGAAGGGCAGTTAGGGCACTTCGAAAATTCGCTTCGCTCCAAAAAAGTGACATTCGTTATTGTCTGGTCCAAACACATGTTAAATGGGGTTAAACCCATAACCATGAAACAAAATATTCATTTGCATGCTTTTCCGTCATTCACACCCCACGACCGGTTTCGTGCTGTTTTCACTCATCAGGTAGAGACAGTTGGATCAGGATCCGCATACGCTTGAAACAGTGGAATAATTGTGTTATAACTGTAGGGGTATTGCACTGGCCCAGCCGTGGGTTCGACAAAACACAACCGAACTCGAACTCGTGTATTGACCGAATGAATGAATAATCACAATATCAGGGAGCGAGTGAATATCACAATGTTTGTACACTGAACAATAATCACAATATGCACTTACGATCGATCGTGATTGATGATTGATCGATAGTTTGTTACGCATCTATACAACACCTCCCCTTTTTGACAAAAATGAACACATTGGACGATAGCTAAGCTGGTGTTGTTTGGCCGAATTCTGGTTTTATAAACTGAGGCCTTTAGGTAACGCGTTGCTGGATGATTGATGAGGCCATTGGGTAGAACCTCAGTTTTTATGAAGATTTCTCGTGGAAATAGTTTTGACGGTTCCTTTGTGCGCCGTATGTTCTTTACATAAACTTTATCCTCAATAGAAAGTATTTTCAGTTTTGCACCACGATGTTTGTTCAACTGAGGTTCGATTCTGTAATTATATTGCTTGCGTCGGGCAGTCAACGGTTTTATGAACCGCCGGTATGCGTAACTTGGAACAACAGTTTTCACACGATTGATTACATAATGTTTCTGGTTAAACTGTTCAACATCTCCTTTCTGTCGAAATTCAGGCATGACATCACGGGCTTTGTTTTGTCGTATTCTTTTACCAGTTAATTCTCTACTGATTCTCCTGCTGTATGGAACAGCATCTGCGGCTGAGTTTGAAGGCAGTGCATGTTGTGCTCTCATTTCTGATTCAGGTTTATGCATCACCACACTCTGACATTTTTCACTGACATTTTGTAACTTCCTGTTGGGGTCGGATTGCAGCTCTGATTCAAATTCAGTTTGTAACTCATAATTCCCGAGGGACTGGAACTCAACTTCAGCAGTAGCATTTACTGTGTGCCTTTCCAATTTCAACGAATCTAATTCAACTTCATTTTCTGAATACGACTGAATTTCTTCGAAGTTTTTCGCTGAATTTTCGACTGATTCTTCTTAACTTGAACTGTTTACTTGATGAACTGCAACCTCCTCTAAGAACTTCAGCTGAATGTTTAATAATTCTTGTAGGGGATCCAGCCTTAGACACCCACTTGATTGTCCCGAACATGGACTGTTGATTGTCTGGAATGTCATTCGTTGTATTAATTCTCCAAACATCTGCGTCTGTTGTTTAAGCACTTTTCGTACAAATTCCATTGGCACTGACATTGTTCCGCACCCCGTCGCCAATTGTTATAACTGTAGGGTATTGCACTGGCCCAGCCGTGGGTTCGACAGAAAACACAACCGAACTCGAACTCGTGTATTAGCCGAATGAATGAATAATCACAATATCAGGGAGCGAGTGAATATCACATTGTTTGTACACTGAACAATAATCACAATATGCACTTACGATCGATCGTGATTGATGATTGATCGATAGTTCGTTACGCGTCTATACAACAAATTGTTAACAAGTTGCGCTTGAAACAGTGGGAGATTGGTGATTGAACAGGTTGGTCGTACCAACCTTATCCAACAGTGGCATACAAGCACAACTTGATAATCATTTCTGTTTACTTCAGGGTTATCATGCAGAGTCTGGTTCACTGGATTTCGTCACTAAAATAATGATCACTGTTTCGCGATTCAATTGCATTTTCACATCTTGTCATAGCTTTTAACCAAGGTGTATTCAGCTGAGTGTTCCACATATTCTCGGTTGACACTGCAATCTTGCTTTAAATATCTGCTTCAAATTTACCGTAGAATATTATGTTTGTTCATGCAGAAGAAATAATTAAAAATGGACTCGGTGTAATGTCACGCATCACCGGCTAAATTCTCCTCGGGGGTTAATACACAGATGCAGTTAAATTGTTTACAAACTAATTTGACCAAATTCCAAATGATGATCTTTACTCCAAGGGTAGTAATAAGGTATCATAATAAAGCCGGCAACTGTCAAGGCGGCACGGGGTATTCGTAACGTAGCTGAGTGCCTATATTTGCACCGAGAACAACGATATTGGAATAACTGTTCAAGCTGGTGGTTACGTGTATGTGAAATGTTGTATGTGTGTCTCTCTAAATCCTTTTTCGAAGCAGGGTGGGGAGGTTCAACCGGTGTAGTCGCTCGTCAAACGTTACTTTCTGGAATCCGCTGATAAGTCTGGCTGTGCAATGCTATCTTGTACCAAGGCGTCTAAGCTTACAATGCATATACCGTGGTTAGCATATGCATGTGTTGATTATTGTGGGAAAGTTCCTTTTCAAAAATGTTCCTAAGATACGACTCATCGTCCCTAGCATCGTAAAAGCAGGCTTATAAACAAATCAATTTGTTTTTTGGCTTATGAATTCCCAGTATAAAAGCACAAACCCGGGTTCAAGCAAAGCGCAGCGCAGGCTGTGCGTGGGCTATGATACTGCTGGATTTCCTATGCCTAGGCAGATATGAAAGAGAATGTGGCAGTTAAACTCCACCGTGTTTCTGTATGGTGCTAAATACCGTAGGCCTAAGCAATCTAACACGGTTTTTCTTTCGACGTACTGCACGATTACTTATCTGTGCAAACTAAACACCCAGAATATAATATTCTATAATTCGGTACCGCGGAGAACGCTTGATCCTGTTAATGAATGAATTGAGATAAACTGCTCCGGCAAAGAGTAATAGCCGCTTAAGATGATATTAAGTGCACACAAATAGGTCCAAATCCATTGAATATCAGGAACCGTCTGTTGAAGAAGCACAATGGGTTGTCAGTGGCTTTTCGACAGTCTTGTGAAACTCCATAAACATACTTCATATTAGATTTGGAATAGGAAAAAAGTAAAAGTGCTGTTACTAAAAACACTGTGGGCAACGGCGCTTCTTGGAAATGGACAGACGAAACAGTAGCACAATAATAAATCGCCAAATTTACCTCCAGATTCTGAACACTTTTCCGTTTTCTCGAACTCCCTCTGCCCTTCGCCGATTTCTTCCTGATTTGTGGTTGTCTGTGGGGCTTTGAAAACGATCTGAGCACAGTGCGTCAACGCTTCGAAGAAATCGAAGAATGACATCTAGAACAAGAGAAAGTAAAATAATTATCCTGTATGAGATTTTGTGAGTAAGCATTTTCTAACGATCGACTAGTGTCGGTGATTGTCCCTTTACACTTGGCAAGGTTATCGTCATCAATGCAATGGCATGAAGCGCCGAAAAGACTCAACAATCTAAAAGTCGCAATAATTCGGGTCGCGGAAGAATCGCGTAGTAATAGTTAGGGCGACATCGTCCTTGGGAAACACTAGCGGAGGGAGATTATGAGCAGCCGTCGAAAGATACGCAATTCATCAAGTTCAGTCAAACGAGCTCCAATTAGTGAAGGCTTGCATGAAACCAGGTGGCGCGAATTTGTCTGGCAAAGTTGACAAGCGGTCCAGACAGGCTGAGGAATTTTTGTATTCAAGCAATACTTTGTTTTGTGCGCAATAAGCACGTTGACGAATTTGCATTTTCTTTTGCTGTGGAATACATGGGTGAAGGTAATAAACTTTGGAAAGAAAAGAAATCGGTATGCCGATTTTAGGTAACGTTTCATTTCTGACGCAGAATATTCGTCAGTTAAATGGTGATAGTCTGAACCTTACCACAAAGTATCCTGCATTAATGGAATAAAATACATGGAGCTCAGGTATTGGATGTTCGTTTTCGGATGTTCGCCGAGCTTGCATAGTGTGTTGTGGAACTCGAAGGCAACGGATGTCTACCTTATGTGGGTGTACAAGTTAGGAGGACTATCAGTGGCAAACGGGAAACAAGTGTCTACCGAAAAGGGACACAGATCAAGTTCTGAGCTTCAAAAGCAAGCGCCCAACATCTCATAAGCGGAGTTGCGTCAGGACACTATTCAATCGCATTCGAAAACATTGTAGTACTAGACAACTACAGAAAAAGAAGGAGACACACATGTACAATGTATTTATAATGAATGGATATCTTAAGAACTTCATCAAACGATATAAATTGCTTTCATGTACAACGCAGCAGACCTCAACGAGATGGAGAGTTACGCTACCTTATGTGGAACACATCTCGCAACTCCCGGCAAGAACATTGAGAACATTCGGGATGGAGTTTGAACACAAACATACAAAAACGCCCCTTACTGAAAAAGGACAAAACAAATGTCGTCTATAAAATACCAGGCAGAAATTGTGAAATGCATTACGGCGGGCAGACCGGAAGAAGACTTGGCACAAGACTACACGAGCATCAATTGGCCACAAGTCCCTTGTATAAATCCACGTAGATCGTGAAGGACATGAATTCGAGTGGAATCAAGGTTTAATCTTCGCCACTGGTAGAACCCGCCATACACGAGAATTCCTCAAGGCATAGCATTGAACGACATAATCCTTCAACCAGCATATACAATAAGAGAGTACCTACGGGCCAATGAGATGTCGTCCGCTCTACATGTGACGCAGGAATCGCTATGATCGCATGGCAAGCCGCTGCGTTATCAAGTTCGACCGCCACCGCATTTTACCCAGTTCATTTTAGTTGTTCTTTCTACCTTGACCGTCTTCGCTTGTATCGGTGAAGTCAACCAGAGGTAGTGTGTACAAAACTATTTAGTCGTGTTCTCTGTCCTGACTATCATCTTCAGTCTGACGAAACTACGGTGCCAGAAGCGTAATGTTACTCAAAATCTGTATCAACTCATTGCGTGCAAATTTCCTTCAGTCCAAACATATTCCGATCAATCGCTAATTTCTGAAAGGTTGGCCTGCGGTTTTGTATCGTTACCCAATCCGCAAGCAAACCGAAAATGAGATGGATATGATTAACCTGGAATCAAGTGTTTTTCAAGGTGTGAGTCAATGGCATAATATGCGTTAGAACCTAAAGTGTCCTTACGTAAATATCATCCCTTTTATTATGGCGTGCTCATAGTATGAATCCCTAGTGGATGATATGTGGAGGGGTTTGCGCGCTCGAAAAACTGAGTACTTCAAGCAACTTGATCGATTAACTTGGCCTGTCCAGTTAGATTATTCTTTTGAATGTAGCTGTGCCATCCTCGTTCGACGCTGGCTAAGTCGCTGTTTCCAATCGTATTCTCCCTCCTAAGTGAGAGCATGCAGCATGAAATCGGTGGTGGAACTTTAGTGTCTACGATGCTGGTAACCCAGAGGTTTGAGTGTCAAACAAAGTGAAATCACACACCCATCACACTATATGTAGAAATAAATAAATGTTAATGAACCCATTTGAATTTAAAGGATGAGGATGATCAAATACACTGTAAAACGAGTAGAACATATTCTTTCCTGTCTCTATCTGATGACGGTAAACAGACAGAAACCGGTGGTAGAGCGTGTGGAGTTGTGTGAGCGCCACAATACATTGTTAAGAAATTTCGTTTTTTGACGAATAGCTCGGTTTTATACAGCCCAACTTAATTTAATTCAATTCAATCCTAATGGTCTAAAAAGCATGTAGCTTTACAAAAAACAATAGAATAATATAACAAGCAAAATGGGATTTGGTTGCTCATAGTACAGTTCAAGAATCAGGTAAAAATCCAAATGGTTGACATATGGATATTGATGCGCATCAGTATTTCTCTTAAACATGTTTTGATTTGGGGAGTTCACAACATAATCCTAAGATTGTTCAAAGTAAAACAAACCGCAGGGCAAAAATAGTCATCTACAGTTGAGTTGCGAGTGACGGAAATTCAGAGTCAATGTGTGAGCTGTTGTCTTTTACGAGCAGCGTAGATTAAATAAGCATTGTAGAGGGCGATTTGCGGTAGTCAAAACATTGTAAACCAAAATCAAATCCTATCTCAAATGACGACGTGGATAATCGAGTTAGTTTAGGATTTTGAATCACTCATTGGTTTCCAACTGAGTCCGGCGACAAGTTTAGTATATCGATGGTCAATTTTCGTAAAATTAGTTGACAATAGTGATGAAATTTCTTTTGCACTCTTCTTCTGGTTATTCACTTTCAACAATACAGGGGATTAATTCATGGGAGATCAAACTTGTTGGTAATAGAATTAAAAACTAGTTTTTATAAACTACTTTCATTCTGAGGTGTGTACGATGGAAAATCACGTTGTTTTAAACCCTTGGCTTAACCCAGTCTAAATGTGTGGGCAAGTGATTGAACAGCTTGGTCATGCCAAACTTATCCAATAGAGGCTTACAATTTCAAACCTACTTTTTATTGAGTTCTAAGAAAATAATTTCTGGTAGAAGAGCAAACAATTTAATCAAAAAGCTCCAAGCCAGTGGAATAACGGGCATGTAAGTGGATTGGTTAAGGGACTATCTTCTGATAGACACGTCTAAATTCGCGTCGAACTTTAATGGTCAATACGATGGACGAATGCAAAATCCCCACAAACCTAGACGACAAACACGAACGAAACGCAGCAGATTAAACCATAAAGCTGGATATCGGAACAGATGCAAGCTATGCGAATATCAGCTAAACAACTTGTGTTAGAAGTCGCATAACTGAAGCATTCAGTCAGGTTTGTTCCTTAATTTTGATTCGTTTATCGAAGGCTTTGATAGTTACTTGCCAAGGAGAGGACATAGCACATTACTCGTAGCCCGCTTACCAATTAATCATTGCGATTTCAAATTTACAGAATAGATGGATTTGCGGACTCACTCCATGTGACAAATCGCATTCATTTACCGATCCAATAAAAGGGTTGATTGAACACAGCATGCTAACCACGGCTTTCGTTGACAACTTGTTGTTGAAAAGTTTCAAGTCCTTTAAAAAATATGTTAATGTGGATGGATGAATGGGCAAAGATATTTTAAATTTAATTGCAACCACAGCGTATAAACAACGCTCTACGATTTTTCTCATTCAACACTCACAGCATGCCCTCTTTGCCACGGTAGCAATGAACCAATTCATCGTTTGCATCTTTTTAAAAGTAATGGTTGGCCTCCTTACATTAGGTCATTGTCTAGTTGCGTGTTGGCATCAAAGTTCGACACAACCAGTCTACTGCCGGTTAAGCAGTTTTGAATGCAATCAAACGTTCAGTCCTTGAGATTAGTTTATCAGTTCATGAATTAAAAATGCTACAATAATGACAGGTTCATGGCATTAAATTCCAAACATATACAGACAACCTCAATGCATCTTCCCTCCAACACACATCCAAAATTTTGAACAAGTTACTATGTTTAGAGCCTTCGCAATGATATATCGTGGCGACTATCTTGCTTAAACGATGCGAATTTTAAATATTATGAGATTTCAGCAATGTGTTGCTCACATTGACCGCACTTACTCACCACTATAGGTTTCTGGCTGTTTGCCGTCATCAGGTGGAGACAGTAAGATTAGCTTCAGTGAGACTTGAAACTGTGGATAAGTGGTAAACAAAGTTATAATTGAATGCCACTGTTACATAGGGTTCGTACAACGAACCGCGGTGTTCAAACACAGAATCACATAGTGATTCCTGGTGAAGCACACAAGGCGCTCATGTATGACCAAACCAATGTGTTGCTCACACACCCCGCATTTACACACCACTACCGTTGTGTGTGCACTCCAGAGGACTTCCACGATGGCAAAGTTGAACAAACTCGGGGAGATTAGACAGCCTTATCTTAACACTTGTCGTGGTTTTGAATACCACTATACCACTTTTTCAGTTAAACTAATCTTATTGTCGTTATCTGATGATGGCAAACAGCCAGAAATCAGTTGTTGCATCCATGAGTGCCTTGAGTGCTTGACCAGGAATCACTATGTGATTCGGTGTTTGAACACCGTGGTTCGTTGTACGAACCCTATGTAACAGTGGCATTCAAGTATAACTTTGTTTCTAGTGAGATCTGGTTCAAGCGTTATCATTTGGATGTCTCAACGCTCAAGGGATTCGGTGATTATTGGTTGTATCCCAGTTTCTCTTTTGGTTGTATTTGCTCATCAAAGTACGTTCACGGGCAGTTTTGGAACCACTTAAAGAAGCGTCACTGAATATTGTCTCTAACGGTCTGTTCGACACCAATGCAGTTCACAGATTAGCTGTCTTTAGCCACAAGAGTTATCGGTTAATTCATCTACGCGTCCAATTATTGTAGGCGATAACCGATGTGAATATTTTACGTAAACGTATGAGGCTTGTACCGGGACTAGCTGCTAAACCATATGAAGAACGTTTGAGGAGTCTCAATCTTTTCGACTTTCGCTGTCGTCGACTAAGAGGTGACCTCATACTGATGTACAAAATTATGCACGTCCCTAACCATCCCTTGTCCAAACTTTTCACACGCTCGCCACCCCGTGCCAGTCGGAAACACGAACTTTCAGTGCTTATTCCCACTTCAAGACTGAACTGTCGAAGATATTCGTATGCTGTACGTGTAAGTTTCACATGGACCACCCTCCCCTCCACTGTTACACACTCAGCCAACCTGGATATTTTTAAAGCTAATTTGGACAAACACTTGAGAGACAACCCAAACTTTGATACGATTTACACTACATGAGTTTTCCTGTTCTTCTTCTTTATTGTATATACCTCATAACTCCATCCTATGGTTATTGTTAAGCTAAATGCTTTTTAGACCATTACAACTTTGAATCACTTTGAATCACTTTGAATCACATACAAATCGGTTAATGACAAGTACAAAATCATTACAAACATGATTAAGGGTATCGATAAACTTTAAGCTTTTAGACGGTGTCCCGGGGAGGTCCTAACAAAAATAAATAACCTCGACTAGGTAAACATGCGTTTAGATTCATATGTCAGGTGCCTCAATAGTGTCTCCAGGTTGCCCAAATTCCAACAGTTTGCGGACCACCGGATAGCTAGGTGCATACAAATGTGCATGTGTGCGTGTCAACAGATTGATTCTGCCGCGGCATGAATGCTTCATGCTATTCCGACATGCTACAGATCGCCGAAAACAGAGCCAGATATCCGCAACATCAGCTTGTCAGACTGCCAAATATATTCAAAATTGCTATAGAGCTATTACCTTTATTATACCATAAAATCATGAATCTCGAATGTTGTTAGCACGAAAAGGATACACGATACACAAGTCAATTTTGACTTGTTTGTGTACCGTTCACTGTAGATTGCAAGAAACGATATTGTTCAAACAATGCATTATTCAAAGTCAAAGATAATCTCTTACTTAATGCCATAATCAAAAGAAATTATATAACCAACAACAGTGCATCGTATTGGGTCCACAAAAATTAGGAGCGTTTGATTGTAAAGTGTGATTAAATTTCAATCGAAATCAACCAACCTTGAGAATATAAAGAAATTGGCGCATCGTGAGGGTATCGCTTTTACTGGACTGAAAAGAAACGGTATGACTTAGATGATAACCGATTAACTCAGAACTCAGAAAGTTTTATGGTAGAAAAAGCAGTAAGCTCAACAATAACCATAGGTTGACGATGTATATGGAATAAAAATTTAAAATCTCGCAAAAATCAATAGGGACAGTCACATACCTCATGGTTAGTCATATACTCATCGAGTTTAGAAGCGAAAACCGCAACAGATTCCGATCGTTTGATATCTTCAGGCAAAATGTTTCATGTGAAACAAATGCTTACCGAGAAAAATTGCAACGAATATACAATCAAGAATGCGGAATGCTTGAAGCCTTTGAATGTTTTCGTGTTCGAGTAAGGCCATTGGGATTTAGCACTTGTTTATGGGGATGGTTTTCAAAGCCGTGAACAAGTTTATCAGAATAAGTTCAGCATGAAATAGGTTGCCAGTTATCATAGCCGCTTAGAAATTCCATTTCGCGATCCGAACAACTTTTTCCGAGCTTCGAAAGTAGGCTTACGCCTTTATAGATTGTTATTGCTCACATATAGAATAGCTACCGTGTGTCTGCCTGGGTCTTCGATATTTGGAGTGTTTTAACTAAGCTGAAAATGTGAATTAGGCATGAATTTATTCGGGATCTTTTCAAACAATATACTGAACCTGATCTTATTGTCTTCACCCGATGACGACAAACAGCCAGAAACTGGTAGTGGTGTGTAAGGGATGGGGATGTGAGCACCACAATGCAATAATTTATGTTGTAATTCCTCTCAAATAGAAATGAGGAATATCGGTCGATATCTGTTGATACGCTTGACGAAGTGTGGTGGCATTTTTGTTACTCTGACACTTTTGGTCATTTCTTCTAGGAATCTCCTCGGATTTATACCATTCCAAGAATTCTATTACTTTCGACTATAGATATCGGAATTCATACGTTTTGATCTTGTCAGCCGATCAACAGCAAAGTTACCATTTCGATGAAAATTTCTCAGTTTGCTCACGCACGCAAACGTTTTCCCACTGCTAACTATCCTACGGATGGTAAAGATCGCATCAAGCTACGCATTTTGATACGTGATTCATTGCTCTATCTTGTGTGGTTACCGAGTTATCGTGGATTATTCGCTGAATGACGAAATCACAAGTTCAAACGCAGCTATATCGACCAGTCGACCAAACGTGCATCTCTCCAGGCTACTAACATGTGTAACCGCTTCACGAGATCCAACACAGGCAAAAAATTGATCAATCAAGCTGGGACTGCGAGGATTGTTTTCTTAACAGCGACATGGAACCAAGTTGACTTCTGCGCCGAGCGCCTAGACCCCGTAAACAGTGATAGTGCTTCTGTTAAATGTACTTTCCGCGATTTACACCTGCATGTGACCTGTGATGAGACTTTGACTGAATATGTAAAGCTTGTGAACGATAATAACTATCCATCAGTTTGATATTTCTGTAGGCCTGTGGAAATTCAAATATAACTGTCCATCTCATACATTCATCTGTTGGAAAAGTGTCTAATACGGCAGAGAGTAGATTGTCGCAATTGGAAGATGAGCTTGCATAAGTGAAGAATGCTATAGAGCCATTAATCAAGCCTAAAACATTTAAATTGAACAAACGAATATGCTCAACTTTACCACCACTAAACCATGCTCCTGAAAAGGTTGAATTGTTGCAACATGACAATAAGGAGTGTTAAATACGCCTTAAATCTGAAACCGTTCACATCAAATGCCCCATTACCCAAAGTTATCTCGAAAGGAATTTCTCTTAGTGTTATCTGCACCAACGTGCCGGAGTCGACTAAGATGTTATTCTGGATTAGACACCAGCATGAATTGGCTGAATGATTGAAACTGTGAACTGGGATGAATGTAAAAACCATCCATCCGGTTTCTTTGATTCGCTTGAGTCATCCCTCCAAAGCGCTA
>JACCGJ010008688.1:0-36405 GCA_013407085.1 Atriophallophorus winterbourni | reverse complement strand
TCGATTCCGTAGTGGCGTAGATTTTTAATGAGAATAATGTGATCAACTCTATTGAAGGCTTTCGAAAAAGCCAGGTATGCCACGTTCACGGGAACTCCGCAGTCCACGGCTTTGTCCAATCGTCCCTGGACAACAGGTTGGATAGGCAGGCGTGTCCTGGCCGGAAACCATGTTGTTCATGAGGAAGGGTGTGATTTTCTTCAAGATAGCGTGTGATGGTGACAGCTATAATACTTCCCATGACCTTTGAGATAACAGACAGCAAGGTCACCGGGCGGTAATTAACTGGTAAGGTGTATATATGCTGCAACTGCATTCAAGTATTTCGGGTGTATTTGATCTATACCCGGGGAGCTATTCTGCAGCAGGTGAATCAATTTGTGGTAGACGGCGTCGCGGCTGAATATGATTGAGCTCAATGAAGGCACGGGAGACTAGTGCTAGTATGACTACGGACTCTGGGGTAGCACGAAAGATGGGAGTTTACAGCGCGCTCAAAGTGCTGTCCACTTCTTCAGGTGATGTGGATAGACCCGAGAGTGTCTTGAGCGAAGGGATGCCTGTTTTCAATTTCCTGCGAGCGTTGATCTCCTTATATAGCAACTTCGGGTTGTCTAGAAGGTTCAGGTTCAGGTTGCACAGGACGATAAATGGCTAGGTCGCCAATCGAGCGTCCAGATTTCTTCCGGTGGTATGCCAAAAAGAGCGCCCACCACTTCAAACAAAATAGGTTCACAGATTTCTTCTGGTAGGATGGTTACCTGGAATGTAGAGCAAAAACTCCCCTCACCAAAGGTGAGGAGACATTAGTGCATTTCAAAGACCAGGTAAATACAATATCATTATTCAATTAGGGGCAAAATGCAGGAAATAATGAGCTCCATACGGCATCAAGTCTATTCTTGAAACACATTACAGAGTTAGAGTTCACGACATCTTCAGGTAGGCAGTTCCAGTAGCTTACTACTCTTTCACTGAAGAAGTGCTTACGAGCATTAGACCTGACATGTTGTTTCGCCAGTTTCAGAGGGTGACCTCGAGTACCCACATTGGGTGCGAGAACATACATTTCACCTGATTGAACAGTACTAAAACCGGCCATGATCTTGAAGGTTTCTATCAGGTCCCCACGCAGCCGCCTTCTTTTCAGTGAAAAGAGCCCTAGACTTAATAGCCTTTGCTCATAAGATCTACCTGATTGCCCTTCGATCATACGAGTAGCAAGGCGCTGAACACCCTCAAGCCTTGCAATATCTTTTTCAAGATAATGTGACCAAGCTTGAATGCAGTACTCGAGATGAGGTCTAACGATAGCCTTGTATATCGGTATGAAAACCTCCGGGGACCTGCAGGATAAAACTGATCGAAGGCGAAACAGCGCGCTCCTAGCACGATGTGCAGCTGCTGCACATTGATCAGCCCATTTGAAGTCCGCAGAAATCTCTATACCTAAGTCGCGTACTCTCGGCACCCCAGTTATCACAAGTGTACCATCTGGGCCAGCTACCGCCCGCTTCTTGCCGACTTTCGACAAGAGATAGCTTTTTGAGAAGTTAACTGGTAGATCCCATGTAACAGACCACTTGATAACCTTTTCAATATCGTCAATAAAATCACGTTCGTTCGGTGATCCAATAAACTTGACATCATCCGCAAAAATGTAGCAGATTCACTTAAACGCCGCTGCCAAGTCATCGATGAAGATAAGGAAAAGTAGCGGCCCGAGTACAGATCCCTGCGGTACTCCACTCGTAACCCTTACTTTCGGTGAGTACGTACTGCCCACCCTGACACGAAAGTACCTGTTGCTTAAGAAGCCTACTATCCAGTTTCTTAGAGGACCAGCGATACCCATATAGCCTAGTTTGGTAGCGAGCAGTCTATGGTTCACTGAGTCGAAAGCCTTGCAGAAGTCCAAGTAGAAAACCTCAACCTGTTGGCCCTTATCCAATTTTCTGGTGACCTCGTTTAGAAAGCCCAATAGGTTTGTTAGGCACGACTTTCCTTTAAGGAAGCCATGTTGAGCAGAGTCCAGCAACTTAAACTCAACTAAGTGCCTGCAGATCCGATCTCTGATAAGCCTCTCTAATATCATACACAGAATGACAGTAAGGCTTACCGGTCTATAATTACAGACAGATGAACGACTGCCGCTTTTGTGTATCGGGATAACATCGGCTAGCTTCCAATCACTCGGAATAACTCCATGCACCAGCGATGCGTTAAAAAGACGACCCACGCTCTCAGCTAGTACTGGCGCCAAGTTTCTAATAAACTGAGGGTGAATACCGTCTGGGCCTGCAGACTTATGTGGGTTAGTTGCTGCAAGCTGAATTCTAATCTCCTCATTAGTGAAATATAGTACCTCGAGTGCAGCAATGCCATCCGATTTTACAGAGACTGGTGTGATAGGCGGGTCTATTTGGCGGTCAATTCTTTGGACTGACTGAAAGTGTTTGAGAAACGCGAAAGCCTTTTCGACATCTGAAACTATATGGGGTCCGTTATCCTGTTGCAGGTTACCGATCCACTCGCGTGCCAACCGTGTTTCAAATTCACGTTTCGCTTTGCGTTGCATAGCTACAGCCTTATTCCTCACTGTCTTATACTGTATCCAGGACCGTTGTGTCTGTGAAGTCTTATAGATTTTCCAGGCACGATCCCTGAATTTAATCACCCGACGCATCGCAGGTGTAAACCACATTGGCTTGTTGCGCCGCTTGACATGAACCAACGGAGCAAACTTATCTTGCAAGCTCGAGAGACAGCAATGCAGAAGCTGCCAATTAGCAGCCACATCGTCACCTGTGTATTGCGACAAGATCGTGTTAGCTTCTTCTGTTACAAGATCCCAATCTACACAGTTGAAATCGCGCCTCAGTTTAGGAGGAGGTTTGTCATACCTGAGTATTAGCTGAAAGCTTATCATAATATGATCACTCTTCCCTAGCGGAGGGAGGTATTCTACCTGTCGTACCATTTCACCACTCGAAGAGACTACAAGATCCAGTAACGAAGGTAAGCAACCCTGCCGAAACCTTGTTGGCTCAATGACATGCTGGCTCATAGCATTCATGTGAATCCATTCGGTAAAGTCTTCAGACAATTTATCGGTGGAACACTGAGTCGACCATGATATGTGGGGTAAATTGAAATCACCCACTATAAGAACCTGGGACCCCTCAGAGCGCAATAAACTGAGATTTTCAAGCAGATTATGCAAATCCTGCAATTTAGCTTGAGGACTCATATAAACGCACGCTATTACCATTGATTGCTTATATGAGTGGATGACGCAGGAGCATAGTTGAACGTTTTGCGTGCTCAGCCGAACGCTCGATTCTGTAGTTCAAAAACCAAGCCCAAGAAAAATGGCAACCCCGCCACCATTTGTTTCACTAGGTCTATCGCATCTGACCACAGAATAACTGTTACTTATCATCTCGGGGATAGAATCAGTTTCTGATAGCCAGGTTTCCGTCAGTGCTATTGCATGCGGCCGGAGCTCATGTGCCAGGATAGAAAGTTCGGACCACTTATTTCGGATACTACATGAATTTCCGTATAGCACTGTGGCGACGGGACCCAGCAAAACATTTTGCTCATTCCTGCTTGATCCTCGGGCGTAGTACCCGAGGAGACAGCACGTTTTTTGGCGTGCTATTCTGGATGGATGAATAAACCTCTACCTCTTGAAGTACCGTTGTATTCTGAAGGTTACTAACCATCAGCTGCGGAATTGCGGGGTAAGTACTATGAACGACGTTCAGATCCAAAGAACCCTCCGTAGTTTCTGCATCTGATACTGCCATGTCTTTTTCCGAAGGACATTGCATGCTGCCACGCGGCATTTCATGTCAAAGATCACTCTTCTTTGGGGATCCTTTGTTGTCGTCGGGCACAACAACGTGTTTACCTTTGGTGATTCTGTCCAGGCTATTATAACCTGCTGGGAATTTATCACGATCGTTCTGTGAGATTAATTCAACTAAGAGAGGCCTTGGACTTATGCCTGTCGCACCTTTGGTGCCCTTCCACACTCCTACACGATGAACGCGCCTTATCGCTGTGTCTGGACGCATTTCAGCATTTCGGAGCAGATTTCTTATGCACGTCCGGTCCAGTGATCTACGTGCTTTAGCCTCGCGTATGTAGGGTTCATCCTGATTCAGCACCAGGACATTACGAGATTTGTCTCGAATCCCTAAACGCGCTGATTTAATCATTTCAATGTCACTGGAGACTTTCTCGAGGCTAGAAACGACAGCAGCAAGTAGGTTTGAATGGGAGGAAGGAAGCCCACTGGTATTCAAAATCTGTTTCGATTTAGCCTTACTTCGACCTTTACGATGCTTCGAAGGCGAACCCTCTGCCGTGATAGTAGCAGCTACAGTTTGAGTCGCCGCCTTATCCACTATGTTGCTGTTTCGAGGCTTTTTGGAACGAGAATTTTTTCTTGTAATAACAATCGAATCAGCCTTAACCGACGGAATAGCTTCTTTGGTGCTATCGCGTGGCTTTTTAGGACGAGAAGATTTAGTCCCCGTAAGATTCGATTTGTTGGTCCTCGTTGTGCTTTCCCTCACAACTTCAGCATAAGATTTTTTTCGGTTAGGTTGGTTTGGAGTGACAGGTTGCCGGGGAGAAGCGATTTTGGGTTTTTCTGAAAATGCCTTTTTCGCGGCCCATTGGCACTCGCTGCACATCCATTGAAGCCAACGCTGCGCTACATACACCTTATAATGCTCGGGATGTATTCCCGAACATTTCGGATGAGCCCATCTCTTGCAAGTATGGCACTCAATACTCTTAGATACCTTTCGGTGACATGAATTTTTCAAGCAACTAGCATTAATCATTGTGTAATCAGTAATGGAATAGAAGTCTCAAGGTAAGTTGGTGTTGATAAAGGAATTGATCATCACGTTTAAGAGATGTACATTGGTTTCGCAATAATCTGTAGAATTCCCAGTTCTCCGGGGTGGGTCATCGAGAGAAAGTATGCTATGCAATATTCCGTAGTGCAATCATTTTTCTGGTTCGGCTTCTAATTGTCAGTCGGTCGTTTTGACAGACGAATAATGTTAACTGAGTTACCGAACAGAGAATAAATGAAATGTGTGATAACGATAAGAAGAAATCGGTAATCGAAATGAAACGATAATGTTTAGGTTAACAAATTAGGATGATAGAAAACATAGGACTGTACCAAACACTAATAGGGAAATTACGAGATGTGGAGTCATTGAGGTCAGAAACAATGCGTTATCGCTTTTGTGTGAATTGTTGAAGGGATATAAAAAGTGCCGAGCAATGGTGGTGTTATATTAATACTATTTCAATTTCGTATCCGCAATTGTTTAAATGGTGTGACCTTGAAAAATATAATTTCGAATCCAATTTTATGACTTCCGGATCGAAAGTAGAAGAGAAGCAATCCCGTTTAAGCCTTCTTCGCAAAAAATGAACAAAGGACTCAAACTTTCTTTCTTTCTTAAAACACTCTACCGAAGTAAAACAAACAAGTTTTTTTTTTAAAAATGATTCCTGTAGTTCAGTTCAGTTCAGTTAGCACAGGACGATATGTGGCAGTCGCCAATCGAGCGTCCAGAATACTTCCGGTGGTAAGCCAAAAGAGCGTCCACCACTTCGAATAGTAGGTTCAATATTCTTCTGGTATGACTTTGGCTGGAATGCAACAGAAAAACTCCCTCACCCAACAGGTGAGGAGAGGCATTAGTGCGTTCCAACGACAAATTGAAGAACAACTATAAAATTAGGGATAAAAATTTGGAAACACAGAGCGCCAGATCGAGTCTAGTCTATCTTTGAAGCACGTTACTGAAGTAGAACAAACTACCTCTTCGGGCAGACAGTTCCAATGATTCACTACCCTTTCGCTAAAGAAGTGCTTACGTGCATTAGACCTGACATGTTGTTTTGCCAGTTTCAGTGAATGGCCTCGAGTACCTACCACTGGCGCAAGAGCATACATATCAGCCGGATCAATAGAACTAAAGCCTCTAACGATTTTAAAGGTCTCGATCAGATCCCCACGTAGTCGCCTTCTTTTTAGCGAGAAGAGATCTAGACTCAACAGTCGTTGTTCATATGACTTCCCAGATTGCCCTTTAATCATACGAGTAGCTAGGCGCTGAACACCTTCAAGCGTGGCAATGTCCTTTTCCAAGTAAGGAGACCAAGCTTGAACGCAATACTCGAGATGAGGTCTCACTATCGCTTTATACAATGGGATGAAAACCTCCGGGGACCTGCAGGATAAAACTGATCGGAGGCGAAAGAGCTGGTTCCTAGCGCGTTGTGCAGCAGCTGCACATTGATCAGCCCATTTAAAGTCCGCTGAAACCGCAATACCTAAGTCCCGGACTTTTGATACCCCAGTTATCTCCAGTATGTTATCAGGTCCAGCAACCTGCAGCTTCGTTGCAGCTTTGGACAGAAGATAGCTTTTGGAGAAGTTGATTGGTAGATCCCACGTGGAAGACCACTTGATGACCTTTTCTATATCCTCAAAAAGATCCTGTTCGTTCAGCGATCCGATAAACTTGACATCGTCTGCAAACATATAGCAGGGACACTTAAGCGAGGATGCCAAATCATCGATGAAGATAAGAAAGAGTAGTGGGCCTAGTACTGAACCCTGCGGGACTCCACTAACAACTCCTGCTTTCGCGGAATACATATTGCCTATGCGAACGCGAAAATACCGATTGCTCAAGAAATTTGTGATCCAGTTCTTTAGAGGGCCATCGATACCTATTTGTCCAATCTTCATTGCAAGCAACCTGTGGTTTACCGAGTCAAAGGCTTTACAGAAGTCCAAGTAGAGAACTTCGACCTGGTGGCCTTTATCTAGCCTCCTAGTGACCTCATTTAGAAAACATAATAGGTTCGTTAGGCAAGACTTCCCTTTTAGAAAACCATGCTGAGCAGAGTTTAGTAACGAACCAGAGACAAGGTGGCGACAGATCCTGTCCCTAATAAGTCTCTCTAGGGTTTTGCAAAGGATACTAGTAAGGCTTACAGGTCTGTAGTTGCAAACTGAAGATCGACTGCCACCTTTATGTATAGGAATCACATCAGCCTGCTTCCATGCACTAGGAATATACCCATACCTTAAGGATGCGTTAAAGAGGCGACCCACCGGTTGTGCTAATACAGGCGCCAGGTTCTTAATAAATTGAGGGTGAATACCATCCGGGCCCGCAGATTTATGTGGATTTGTTGCTTCAAGTGCAAGCCTGACCTCATTATCAGTGAAAATTATTTCATCTAGGGTAGGAACGCTATCTGACCTTATGTCCACTGGCATATTCGAGAGATCAGTTTGGCGATCAGGCCTCTGAACAGCTCGAAAATTTTCGAGAAAAGCCGAAGCCTTTTCAGAATCTGAATCTAGTTGAGATCCATTGTCCAGTTGAAGGTTGCCTATGCAATCGCGAGTTTTGCCTTTGGATTGTGCATAGCTATAGAAACGCTTTGGGCACTGTCTTATATTACATGCCAGTCGTGCCTCAAATTCACGTTTTGCCTTACGTTGGCTTCCCACAGCCTTATTTCTAAGTAGTTTATACCTTGTCCAGGCCCATTGTGTCTGAGAAGCTTTGTAAGTTTTCCAGGCACGGTCCCGGATTTTAATACCACGGCGCATCGATGGTGTCCACCACTGTGGCTTGTTGCGTCTTTTGACGTGCACCAACGGAGCAAATCTGTCTTGCAGTGTGGACAGACAATGGTGAATAAGCTGCCAGTTTGCTGCCATATCATCACCAGAAGATTGTGACAAGATCTGATCTGCTTCTTCTGAGACAACACTCCAGTCTACCCTATTGAAGTTGCGCTTTAGTTTCGGAGGCGGTTTGTCATACCTGAGAAGTAGCTGGAAGCTAATCATGATGTGATCACTTTTCCCTAGTGGGGAAAGATATTGCACCTGTCGAACCATTTGCTCATTCGAAGATATAACAAGATCCAGGACCGAAGGTTCACAGCCATGTCGGAACCTTGTAGGCTCAGTTACATGTTGGCTCATAGCATGTCTGTGGGTCCATTCTATGAAGTCCTCAGACATCTTATCAGCTTGGCAGCTCTGGTTAGGCCAAGATATGTGTGGTAGATTAAAGTCACCCACCATAAGAACCTGAGACCCAAGCGCACGTAGTGAACTCAAATTCTCAAGCAAGTTATACATATCCTGTACTCCTGAATTGGGACTCAAATAAACGCACGCTATTACCGTAGATTGCTTATAGGAGTGAATGAGACAGGAGCTAAGTTGCACATTGTGCGTGCCAAGCCTAACGTTTAACTCTGAGGTACGGAGGCCTGACCTGAGAAGAATAGCAACACCGCCACCTTGTACTGCACCCGGTCTATCACACCTGATCACGGAATAGCTGTTACCAACTATATCAGGAATATCATCAGATGCAGAGAGCCAGGTTTCTGTCAGTGCAATTACATGCGGTCTTAACTCATGTGCAAGGATGGAGAGTTCAGACCATTTGTTTCGGATGCTACATGCATTCCCGAGTAGCAATGTGGCGGCAGTGTCACGTAATCTATTCCCAATTAGTCTTGTGTGATTCTCGGGCGGAGTACCCGAGAAGTCAGCACGTTTTTTGGCGTACTGCTTGCGATAGCCGAGTCACCTGGTGCGGCCTGCACACCAGCTGTACACTGCAGGTTGCTAACCACGAGCTGTGGAATTTCAGGGATAATAATACGACCACAGACCCCATCCTCGGACGCTTCCAAGAATTCTTCATCTGATGAAGCCCCATCCTTTTCGGATGAACGGCGCCCTTGATTGGACGTTACTTCGGAAAGAGAATCCATTAGCTTTGTACAACCTCGCTTGTCTTTATTAGAGGTCTTAACAATCTGATCCCTCCTATTTGAAGCGGAAGAGTATTGTCTTATACAGGAGGGAGGGTTGTCCGGCTTAACCTGCAGTTTTTCTAAAGTTGCTTCGGCGATGTGGTCAGCCTTAGATAGTAAAGCGTCCCGATCCGCCTGGTATTTGAATTCTACCAGGATTGGCCTAGGGCGACTATCCAACTTCCATTTTCCAAGACGGTGAATTCGCATTGTAGGATTGGAATGCCTCAGACCTACCATGCGGATAAGATCGCTGATACATCTGCGATCTAAATCTTTTCTAGACCTCGATTCCTTAATGAATGGCTCTGCTCGATTAAAAACCAGTACATTTCGTGTTCTAATTTTGGAGCAGGGGTGACACGCAATGTATCGAATTTCTTGCGCAATTCATTTAATTCCTGGATAATGTGATCCAGTGCGGGTGATCCGGCAACAATTTCATGTTGCTTCCGTTGGGTAGTAGCTTTATTCGCCTTCCTACGCCTCTTCGGAATCTCTGCTACAGTAACCACCCTGCTATTAGAAGCTCGCATTTGAGAACGAGATACCTGGCCATTTATGACTGCGTCCTGTGTGGATGCAGTTTTTTCGGCGCTCTTAGTAGCCTGCTTGATAGGACGTCGTAGCTGACTATATTTGTCAGCTAAGTCAGTGCCAGCCATTTTATCAGAACTCACACTAGCCCTCACAACTGATGCAAACGTTGGGGCAGGTATAGAATCTGACGAGCAAGGCAACGTCCGACTATTCCTTGGCTTTAAACAAGCGGCGTCTGTGGCAGCCTGATGACAGCCGCTACAGTACCACTGCAACCAGCGGTACTTCGCATAAATCCCATAGTGAGATTTATGTATACCTGAACAACTAGGATGAGCCCAAAGCTTGCATTCTGTGCACTCGATTCCTTTTGCTACTATTTTGCCACATTTGACATTGAGGCATGAATTTCTAGTACTCATATCTGACAGATAATATGATGAGTAATGAAACGTTACCAAAAATACAAGCTGATTTTATCGCTAGCGTAATTAGTCAGCAAAATATGGAGAATATAGTAAAATAGTGATTCTATTTTACTGCAAATTCAAGGAATAGTGAAAATTCGTAATATTTTATCGGAGCGTGGAAAAAACTACCAAATTGAACGTACCGCGCAAGTTCAAAATTGTGATTCACTACAATTTCACAATAGAAGTAATTACGAACATTTGACCTGTCATTTCGCTTGGCTCGTTTTAATGGGTGGCCCCGAGTACACACACTTGGCGCCAGAGCGTACATTTAACTTAGATGAATAGTACTGAAACCTGTCATCATTTTGAAGGTTTGCATCAGGTCTTTACGTAGGCGCCTTCTTAAATTGGGAGCTTATTCGGTAGCTCAGTCCAACAGAGCTTCAGCAACTTGAGGTCATTTCCGCGAGTTTTCCATTTACATACTAATCGGAAGAACCAGATAAAATCGTTGCCAAATTAACCAAGAAAAATGCGGCGTGTCAGGAGCAGATCATTTATTTCACATCGAAGTTCTAAACGGTAAAGTTTAAATAATTTCCGTCTATCTTTATACGCAACGTAGCTCATACCATGAACCATCTTGGCCCCCTTCCTTTGTACACTCTCAAATGATTTCCCTTTGTGCATAGACTAAGGAATTGCAACGGGAAGCTCATAAATTTTCACAGAGGTCTGACGTAAGCCGAGAAAAGAGTCTGGAACATATACGGGGTAATGACCGCAACTGAACGCCGGGTGGCTAGACCTACTTCGCATCGCTGCATATAATCCTGTGAGCGTCAGAATTAAACTAAAAGGTATCCAAAAACCAGAATCCCTTATTCTTTTTCGACTCTCAATTGGCCTACTTCCAAGAAAGTATTCCAAAGTCGTATCACTGGATCATATTCACGTGACGACTCACTTGGCCTCATTTACAGGCATTGACAAGCCATTTTACTAGCTGACTAAGTCATCAAATTCTCGTTGCACTTGCTCCTGGACTTCGCGGGAACTGACAGAATACAACCGTTTCAAATTATCCTCGAATAGGAGACAATCGATGGCTACCGCATCTGGATGGTCGCCTACTAAAATCTTTAGTGAAAACTACCGAATAACAGATCCGTGTGACACCCCTGCGCTCGTTATAACCTCTGAAGAAAAACATGTCATTCACCTCTACATGGTTTGATCGCCTTGAAATGAATGTCTCGACCCTTGAATACCTATCCTCATCAGTTTGACGATCAAATTGCGGTGGGGTACGCGGTTAAATGCCTCAACTCTTAACGGTCATATGGGTCAAATTCGGTACACAAAATTTAAAGGTCTATGATAGGATAAATTAGACAGATCACTTCCGTATGCCTGGAGTATTGGATTCGGCACACATTCTGCTCTCGTTTGATACGCGTTTGAGACGGCTGAGCCATGCGGTGCGTCAGTTGTCAAAAAACTTCCGAAGTGAGGTGGAGCTTGTAAAATAATTCTGGCAGTTGAGGGTTAATAAAGTCGATGAAACCAACATTAACCGCTTAGCCAGAATCAGTCAATACACACTAGCTTTCTGACTCTAAGTAAATGCGACTTATACATGGGCGATCTTTGGTAAATCCGTGTTGTGGTGAACACCAACGCCAACACCCCTAAAGAAATTTTTACGTTTTGACCTTGATCAACTTCGATCACGGGATTCAGCACGACTGGCTTGCAATTTACGCGCAAATGTGTACACCAACCTTAAACATAGTGTTTGTAATATCATGTTTACATTCATGTGGTTGCACCCCTGATTTTACAGTTTTTAAACAAACGAACCAGCCTTTAGTGCTTGACCAGGAATCTATATGTGATTCTGTGTTTGAACATCGTGGTTCGTTTTTCGAACCCTATGTAACAGTAGCATTCAATTATAACTTTTTTATCATTTTTGGTAGTTTCCATGTATTTTTTCAATTTTTGGTAAATTTTTATAAGATTACACTATATGAAATGCGATATATATATATATATATATATATATATATATATATATATATGCAGCTCAAGCTAGAACCACTATGGTTCCGTACAATTAGACACAACCTAATACTGTTTTTTAGAATAATATACTCTGATAATATAGATATAAATTCGACTATTCTTTTCCGACTAGGTTCTAGATATAATTTAAGAAATCCGGATAACATAGTGGAATTACCTAGATTCTGTACGAAAATAAGAAGTAACTTCTACCTTAATAAATACGCTAAGGTCTGAAATATTCTTCCGAATACAAGACTTTCTGCCTCAATATGTGATTTTAAAACGCATCTGAATTCATTCCTCACAGTTGAAAAATTAATGAAACTTCTAAACCTAGATGTCTCATTAGATGAACTATACAATCATGGCATTGCTAGATATTACCAGTGATATCAGTTCTTCAACTTTCTTAATGAACATTCACTCGGTCACTTAGTATTTATCATTCAGATTATCTCTTTAAATCCACGTGAAAAATTCTGCTCATAGACGATGCTTCACTGCGACCCCGAATCTTCTACGAACACCCACGAAAAGAAATTTTCCATTCAAAACATATATTTCGACAATACAAAGTGTTCCAACTGAACGTTTTGGAAGATTCTGACTTTTCGAGATTCCCCGCATCTTCGATGATCATGTCCATCGTTCTTCAATATTCTTCGCGTCACTTTTTTACATCACCCGATTTTCCTTTTATACAATAACAGCTCATATATCGAATTTCTTTAAAACTGATTGATTACCATTTACCTTGAACATTTTAACGAACGAATAATTGCCTGCACATATGACCTTGAAAATTTAATAACTATTATCCATTTTTATGCTTTATGTATACAAACAATTTTGATAATTATTGATCATGCTTAGCATGTCTTGGAAAACCAAGAATAAAACATTTATATATATATACATATATATATATATATATTTGCTGTCAGGTACACAGACCTTAGACGTGCTTTTACATTATTTAATCATAGTGTATAGTAAACGTAATTAAGTGCAAAATTATGAAAATAATGTAAAAGCACGTCTAAGGTCTGTGTACCTGACAACAAATTTCAATGACCTACTTGGATTGCAAGGTCATATCGAAGATAATTGAACAAGCGCATAGCAGATCTGAGCTTAACTTGCTGCTTGGTAATGATCCGAAATAATAGAAGCATATTAAGTCAAATTCTACGTAGCCTTGAGGGTTCAACGCTCAGCAAATTACACCTTTCAAGATGAGGCAAGAATTTGAAATAACCAAAAGATTTTTTGCTGAAAGTGGTTTGAAGGCTGTCTAAATGAAAACAGCTATGTCTACTTATATGAGAATAGAATTGGCAGGACCATCATATTAGATTGTATAATATTTCTTTCGCATAAGAAGAATTTTTTAATAATTCAACCACGTTGTTCTTGCTCTCGAGATGAGGTGTCTGGCTTACTCATTAATGCTGAGATGGGAAAAATCTCTAACTCCAAAATCCCTAATTTATGTGGAAACAGAACTGGTAGACCCATTAAATGTGTGTGTGTTTCATGTAGTGGTTCAGGCTACGTGAAATTACAGTATATGTGTAAAAAGCAAAAAGGTAACCACTCACAATAATCCTTCGATTGAATTGAAAGCGATTCTCCCCGGCTTGGTGATTGACAACTTCGGTGCAGACGTCAAAGTATTATCACAGAAGCAACCGCAGCAAATCCAAGAATTAGGTACGGCTGAAATATGGAGCAGTATTTTTATAGCAAGCAAGCAATCTTTCCACAATCCACAGTCAGAATTCCAAGCACGCAGTACGGGTATCAAAGGATATGAGAAGAACAACTCCGAGCGGACGAAAATTTATATTTGTTAAATCCGGGTACAATTCAAGAAGTGTACATTGATTGATACAAACAAAAATGTATACAGAAAAATGCCATAGTACTCCCCCCTATAGCGTCAGGCCTAAAGAAGACGCTCGAAGGAATCATTGGGCTGTGAAGTCATCAAACTTTGATGGAAAATGGACTCTACGACCAGATCGGCTTCGCCTGTTAGGGTCAGTTTGTTTGATACACGGAGGTAAAGGGGGTTTACTTGAGGGATCAGGAGTACCGGTGAGCTTTGGTTTGGGGGATGGAGGGACAAAAAGTTTCGTCTCTAGTGCCGGTTCGACGTACGCTCCTTTCAAACGATCGACGCTGACGGTCTCGTGTGTTCCGTTGCGGTCAATAACGAAGTATTTTGGATACCTGTTGATTACCTTGTATGGCCCTATGTATGGCGGCTGTAGCGGTCGACGTACATGATCTACCCGCACAAACACGAAGTCGCAAGTATTCAAGTCGGGTGGATTGTAGCAGGGTTGCTCATGCTGTCGAGTTGGAGTAGCCCGTAAGTTTTTCATGAAGCTGCGAAGGCGGCTGACATATTGTGGCACAGTAAGGTCCAATGATGAGTCGGAAGATGTCAGGAATTCGCCGGGAAGGGTAAGTGTACTACCATACACCATTTCAGCAGCTGAACACCCTAGGTCTTCTTTCACTGTGGTACGTATACCAAGAAGTACTAGGGGTATTGTCTCGGACCAACGTTCAGTATTCCCATGACACATGAGTGCGGCTTTCAGTTGGCGGTGAAATCTTTCGACTAAGCCGTTCGAAGAAGGGTGGTAGGCTGTAGTCTGAATGTGTTTCGTACCGAGCATGTTGTTCAGTTCCTTGAAAAGCGTTGATTGGAATTGGGAACCTCGGTCAGTAGTGATGGTGTTTGGTACGCCAAAATTACTGATCCAGTGCTAAACAAAAGCTTTAGCAACAGTTTCTGCACTGATATCAGGGATTGCTACTGCCATTGGCCAACGCGTAAAACGATCAATGCAGGTAAGTATGTAGCAACATCCGTTAGAGACTGCTAGTGGGCCCACGAGATCCAAATGCACGTGTTGGAAACGTTCAGTAACTGGTGGGAACGTACCAGGGTAGCTGATAGTGTGTCGCTGAACCTTGCTCTGTTGACATCGCAAGCAACTTTTTGTCCAAAGTTGTATGTCTTTATGCATGTCAGACCAGAGGTAGCGGGAACTGATTAATTTTCGTGTCGCCCTTACTCCCGGATGTGAAAAACCATGCAAGTGGTCAAAAACTCTACGTCTCATGTCTGATGGGACGATCGGACGCGGTTTTCCTGTTGCCATGTCACAAACCAGGTAATGTGGAGAATCGGGTATCGGGACTCGGCGGATTTTTCCCGTCTCTGAAGTTTCATAGCGACTTAGTACCGGATCAGATTGCTGCGAACGTGCTAGTTGTTCCAAATCGATTCCAGGCAGGTCGATGGCACTCAGTTGAATCCGAGAAAACGTATCCGCCACTGTGTTTGACGAGCCGGATAGGTAACGAATGTCGCTCGTGAATTGGGAGATGTAGTCTAATTGACGGATCTCTCGCGGTGAATAACGATCGGAAGTTGTGGCGAGTGCAAACGTTAGCGGTTTGTGGTCGGTGTAAACCGTGAAACTGCGACCTTCGAGTAAATGCCGGAAATGGCGAATGGAATAATAAACAGCGAGGAGCTCGCGACCGAAGGTACTATATCGTGTCTGCGCTGGCTGTAGTCGGCGTGAGAAGAAGGCTAGGGGTCTAATCGTGTTATCGACCTCTTGTTGGAGTACTGCACCTACCGCTTCGTTTGATGCATCGGTAACAAGCGATAAGTGAGCATCTGTCTCAGCTGATATATAAGTCAGAGTTGTCGCCTGCTCAAGGGCGGATTTAAGCGCGTCAAAAGCTTCGATCGCTTGTGGATTCATTGAAAAATTTCTTTCTTTGCAGCGAAGTAAATCTGTAAGCGGTTGAGCTAACTTCGCGCAATGAGGAATGAATCGTCTATAGTAGTTAACTAGGCCCAAAAATCGGCGCAACTGGCGGATTGAACTCGGGCATGGATAATCGCGGATGGCAGAGACTTTCTGTTCAACGGGTTTAATTCCGGTTGAATCGATGCGGTGACCGAGAAAGTCTAGTGTTTCCACATGGAAGATGCATTTATCTGGATTCACGACAATCCCATACTGAGATAGGCGCTGAAAAACCTCTCGAAGATGCTCAACATGTTCTTTCGATGTGTTGCTAGCAATTAGCACGTCATCAATATAAACGTATACGAAGGGCAATCCCTTAAATACTTGATCCATAAAACGCTGGAAAGTTTGTGCGGCATTTCGGAGGCCAAATGGCATTCGTACGAATTCATATAAGCCAAATGGTGTCGTGACAGCCGTTTTAGGGATATCTTCCTTCGCAACTGGTATTTGGTGATAGGCGCGTACCAGGTCAAGCTTCGAGAACACGGTTTTTCCGTTTAGGGACGCCGTAAAATCGTGGATGTGTGGAATGGGATAACGGTCTGGTACCGTAATGCGATTAAGTGCCCTATAATCTCCGCATGGGCGCCACGTATCTGTGGTACTTTTTTCAACCATATGTAGTGGAGAAGCCCATGGTGAGGTCGACGGGCGGATGATTCCTAGCTCCAACATATGTTCACACTTTTGTTTGGCGATCGCCAGTTTGTTTGGAGCTAGTCTACGTGGCTTGGCAAAAACTGGAGGGCCACGTGTGACAATGTGGTGTTCGACCCGGTGTTTGACTACAATTGTGAATGACTGTGGTTTGAGGATCTTCGGAAACTGGACTATGAGTTCCTTACAAGGCTGAGTGACGACTGGAGTCAAAACTTGAATAGACTGTATGGATGTGTAATGGTATTTGCCTATTGAATTCAACATCGTGGTGTTATCAATAAGCCTTCGTTGGCTTATGTCCACCGCGAGGTTGAAATTAGACAAAAAATGTGCACCCAAAATTGGAGTTTTCACGTCTGCAATGGTGAACACCCAGTGAAACTATCTTCGTAAGCCCAGGTCTACCGCGAGGGACCGATGACCATAAGTGGCTATCCGAGTACCGTTGGCCGCCTGAAGGGTCAATCCCGACGGACACTTGCGTTCGGTTTCGTTAGGTGGGATGACGCTGAGTTCCGCACCGGTGTCTACCAGAAAACGCATTTCGTTGTGTTGTCAGAGATATAGAGGAGACGGCTAACTTTGTTGCCAGGCAGTGCAGCCGTTCCTACTGCCTGGCATAATCGTTTCCCTGTCTTTAGATTTGGAAAACAAAACTGCAGGGTCTGGTGCATCTGTAGGCGCGTTCACCGAATCTGCGGTGGTAATAGCAAAGACCTGGCCCTTTACTCCGACTTCGTGAATATCGTTTATTCGGACTGTCTCTCTGTGATGACCGAGATCGATCATTTCGTGAAGTACGTATGTGCATGCAAAGTTCGTCGAGTCGCGATTTCAACTCGGAGATCTCTGATTCTAAAGTTGAAGGAGTTGATTTATGAGGCGATTGTACTACTGCAATGGTTGGCTTATGATTTTCATACGCTCGATCGGCGATGGCAGCAAGCTTATCTAACTTGTAATCTTCTTCGACCACCGAAAGTGCTTTTCGAACATCGCTGGGTAGTCTTTGCAGCCACAATTCTTTTAAAATCAGTTCGCCAACTGGTGTTGTACCTTGTAACTCGATCATTCGACGAAGGAGTTGCGACGGTGTATTGTCACCTAGCTCGATACCCGAGAGTAATTTACGTAAGTTTTTCTCATCAGATGCTGCTATACGCGATATCAAAGCTGATTTCAGTACATCATACGGTTTATCGGCAGGTCTGCTGTATGATATCAGCAACTTTCGATGTGACTGCGTGTGGTAAACTTCCTATGACGTAACAGTACATTGCTTTTTGGCTAGTAATGCGTCGAGTTTCGAAAATAGCTTCTACTTGAGTGAACCATAATCTAGGGTTTTCTACGCCAAACTCAGGAAGTGATAAATGACCAATATCTGCTGGGATAGGTGCTGCCTGTGGAATACTGTCCATATTGATGAAATAATGTAAAAATATGCTACAAAATCAAAATAGTGGGGAGTATGCTATAGCGAAAATAATCGGGCTTACCAAATTGTGGTGGTTCAGGCTACGTGAAATTACAGTATGTGTGTAAAAAGTAAAAAGGTAACTACTCACAATAAATCTTCGATTAAATTTAAAACGATTCTCCCCGGCTTGGCAATTGACTACTCCGCTCCAGACGTCAAAGTATTATCACTGAAGCAACCGCGGTAAATCCAAGGATTAGTTGCGGCTGAAATATGGAGCGGTCTTTTTATAGCAGGCAAGCAATCTTTCCACAGTCCACAGTCAGAATTCCAAGCACACAGTACTGGTATCAAAGGAGATGAGAAAAGCAACACCGAGCGGACGAAAATTTATGTTCGTAAAATCTGGGTACAATTCAAAAAGTGTACATTGATTAATACAAACAAAAATGTTTACAGAAAAATGCCATGAGCCCATATATACACGCATCCTTCATATATTTTTCCGCTTTGTCAATTTCCCGATTTTAATTGTCGAAATTTTTTCAAATATTTTTCAAATGTTATTATCGTGCATTTTCCATCGTTTTCTCCTAACCAGTTTTATCAGTTACAAATTATCTTTAGGCTTAACCTGTTTAGCATGAGCGATACTAAATGAATTATACTGGCCTCGACGGACATCACAACACCCAGTTTCATTCACACAGGACCCTGAGTATTGGTTTTGGTCTTAATAACTCAATTCAGTGCTAAATATATCTTTGATAACTCAGTCATGTTTTCGCAATTAACACAGAAACTTTCCATTGATGCGTTGGTAGGGGTTCGCGACGCAGTCCGTGCTGCCCGCAAAGGTGACCGTAGCGTAACGTGAAGCGGGCCTTGGTTTATTACACGGTCCCGTCTAAACTATCTAGGCTACAGCAGCTGTTCGGTAACTTTGAAGTTGCCCGAAAAAAGCCACCTACTATACTAATGGAAATGCGTTGCCTGTTAAGGAAATCGCACATGGACGAGTCCGTATTAACCCTTTGTCTACTGACGGTAACTCAAGTTACCACCTCAAACAAGCAGTCGATTGTTCAGTAGCTCCCGACAGTACGTTCAGTCACCACCGGAGTGCATTTGTCCGGCAGCGTCTGGCATGTAATCCATAAAAATTATTTATGTGTTTTATTTATGCCACAATTAGGCAGAATAACACAAAAATATCATAAAATACCTAAACCAATTACCGTAGACAAAGGGTTAAAGAAACTATGGCTCAAGTGACTCCCTGAGTAATTGCAAGCCATATTGGTTTCTGCAAAAGCATTGTAGTATTTGAACTAGCAGAAATGGTGGACAGTATCGCAGAACTCCTCCGTTTCCAGTCAGCAGATGCACATATTTCCAAAGTGTCCACAGGAAGATTACGCACATCCGGTAACGGGAAGAAAGACAGAAATGCAGATTTACTTGCTGAGGTTGCAGCTTTACGCAATGCATTTCGAAACATCATATTAAACTGTAAGCCACGATCACGCACATCATCCCAACAACGCTTGAGTAGCCATACTGGATTTCCCGTTACCTGATACACCAGAACTACGGCAATGATGCACAACGTTGCATTAAACCTTGCTACTATCGCACATCGCAAACTACAAATTCGAGCCAACATGTAATAGTGAATACCGTCGTCAGCCCGAAGCAGTTAGGTCATGTCTTCTTCATACTGGATGGGTCTCTACTTCTACGTTTTCTGACAGACTCCGGTGCAGTAGTGAGTATACGCCCGGTAGACTTTTTCACAAGGTCTATCTTGATAAGCGAACACTTTATGGCAGCAAAGGAATAGGTTATAACAACCTATGGTAAACGCTGCTTGACCATTGATTTAGTTTTGCGAAGTGAATTTCGCTGGATTTTTACAATCACTTAAGTTCCATTTGCAATTATATGCATTCGACCTCCCGGTCGATTCTCTCAGTCATTGAGCAGTTTGTCTCGTGTTTGTTAAGTTCAATAGAATAAGCCAAATAAGAATTCACATCGCTTGAAAAGCATATCGCCGAGATCACATCCCAGAAGCACTATTGTCCCAATACGCTACTGTCAATCTTCATGGACGCACTCACCGAGGCAGCGGGAGGAGTGCTACAACATTACGTTGACGCGTCATGGTTCCGATGTTGTTCTTCTAACAGCGACTTCGAACGGTAGAGACTCAGAATAGCACATTCGGTCAAGAACTATTCACAATATATCTGGGAGATAATCATTTTCGCCACTTTGTTGTGAGCACAGAGTTTACTGTGTTTACGGATCATAGGCCCCTTATTCACTCAATGAGAAGATATGCGGATATATACTCCCCTGAAGAAAGATGCAAAACCTTTATTTTGCCCGTGAAATTACGAATGACATACAGCACATCTCAGGTGCCCAAAATCCTGTCGCGGATGCACTCTGTAAATTAAACGTGGTAGATTTGCCATTCTCTTCCAACATGAGCAAAATCTTTGCTGCGCAAGCGCACATCACATACATCGTCACCTGCATTGACCGTTTCACCAGGTGGCCCGAAGCCCATTCACTGCACAACTTTACTTCCAAGACAGTTGGGCACGCTTTCTTTGAACGTAGGGTGGCTCAGTTCGGTTACCCAGGTATTTTTACAACGGACCAAGTTTTCCATTTTAATGGCGCATTCCGTAAATTGCTGGATACTCTGGGTTACCGAAATACTACCAGCCTGCTGCGAATGGTATGGTGGAACGGGTGCTTAGGCAACTTAAGGCGCATGGGGATATTTACTGGACAGAATTCATACCGATCTCCCTTTAAAACCACTTTGCAAGCCACCGTCGCCGAATTAAAATTCAACCGTACTATCGCTTTACTTGATGAGTATATTGTTCCGTCTGGGTAATCACCATTCTTCCATGGTAATTACGTTGCGCTCTCGCCGTTTCCACCCACCATGCGAAACTGTCCCTCGTTCTGAAGGAGTATGTAAGTTTTTTCTCCGAAACGACAGTATGAAGCAACATCTTCACCCGCATTATGCTGGACCCTTTGGGATAATTTAGCGGTTCTTAAAAACAGTTGTGTTTATCTGCGACGGTAAAAATGACACTGTTTCAATTGACAGAGTCAAATTGACGTTCATTGTCGATACAGTTGACCCGGTTAGTCTAAAATACCGACCGACAAATTGAGAACTAACGGTAATAACCCTTACTACACCCACTACTAACTCTGGTCCCGCCACCATCACAAATAAACGCTCTGAACCTCAAGGAGTAAGGTTCGCGGACTACGTAATACATATTTTCCACGTTTCTACGAATGGCATATTTCCCATGCATACTTTTACCTCGTCTTGATCACACGGTCATGACCTTAAACCCATGTACCGATCATAACTGTTAACTAAATAACTTGTTCTGACTTAGAAACCGCTGACACTCCAGCCAGTTTTTATTCACGAGTTTTCAACCACTAGAACGCACCAGTACCATTGAAAGTTTCAGCAATAATTGTGCCCGAGATTATATGTGTTGGATCCTTTCACCTTCCAACATTTATTTGTTTTATTTTTGTGAATTTTGAAATCTCAACATTGTCCCATTTTTTCTTGTTTCCTACTACACTTTTGTTTTACTCTTTCTCTTTGAATAATTTGACTCCATTTTATCTGCGCCATTTCTCTTTTTTTGACTCGTGTGCGTAACCTGATACGCGCTCAATATTGTTTTGGACATTGACCCGGTATGTTCACCCGGTTGAACCCCAATATTTAAGTTATGTTTTTACTATATTTTGATTGCCTCAATACAGTACCGCATTTATAGACAAATCCGCTTTGGATTCTGATATACCTCTGGGATTTTGCGCGTCACTCAACTTGGGACGTTTAATTGATTGTCAAATACAATCAAAAGTACTGAAATACTTTATTGCGTGGAGAATCCTTCGATCATCGCTGGATTTTTGGCTCGGCATTTGGTTCACACGATGGAGAATATCTCATCTTCAAATATGCCTAGAACAAGGACTGGAAAGTCGTCTAACAAATTCGATGAAGTTATTTTAAACCCCGATCCCGTATGCCTTCCTCGAACGATAATTTTAATAATTTGCCTTCAAATTCTGCCATTTTAATTTTACCTGTCCAGCACCGTCCTCCTAGCTTAGGTGATATTAAAGGTGTTGAATCTAGAGCGTTTGATGATCATAATGAACGCCGCCGAAAATTGGCTAAAGAAATATACGAGGATGAAATAGCCATTAAATTGAAGAAGCTGGATATTTGTAGACACAGCCTAGAGGCGAAGCTAAATATGATGCACGATTTCGATTCACCCGATGATGTCAAAGGCGATAATGAAATCGACCCGATCCTAATGCGTAAACATACTCCAAGTCCATTGCACTCATCTAAATCCGGGAACGAATGTCCTGTTTTGAGTAACGCAGCGTTACGTGAGATGCAGATGAACGCATCTGGTTCGACGCGGTATTCAGACATGCATGGAGATGGATTACCTAAGATAGACATAGATAAGTTCGATGGTAATCCGATGGAATTCTGCAAATTCATCAAAGCCTTTGATATGACCATCGAAGACCGCATTTCTAATTAATGTATTTATTACATTACTGCAGTGGTTCTGCAAAGGACGCTATTGAACATTGTGCTTACCTTCCGGATAGTGAAGGATATTGTCAAGCCCGACGCATCCTTAAGACGGAATTCGGTCGCCCACATGATATCGTCCAGTCATTTTTGAAAGAGATTCTCAATGGCGACATCATTAATCAGAATGACATCGGTTCGCTCCGAAACCTGACACGCAGAATGCGCAACTGCGAGCTCGCACTTGGACAGTTGAATCGTTTAGGGGAGCTGAACAATGTGACGAATTTGAAGCTAATTGTTGAGCGTTTACCTAAACATTTGCGTTACAAGTGGGCTAAACGTGTGGATGAAATAATTCGATATGACGGGGAGCCGACGTTCGGTAACTTAGTCAGTTTTTTGGAAAGACAAGTCTCAATAGCTACCAACTGTTTCGGTACCTTAGCAAGTGATCGTGAATTGAATGCTAGTTCACCGATGCATATGAATATTCGGAAAGTTCGCATGAATGTTATTTCAACGACTGAGTCTTATCGATGCCCAGAGTGCTCCATGACACATACATTACAAGAGTGCACTGTGTTAGATAGGTTACCTCACGCTGAAAAGGTGGTGCGAATTAAAACTTTCAGACTCTGCTTTAACTGTCTTCAACCAAATCACAGGGTAGCTGATTGCATAGTACCTACTAGATGTGGAAAGGATGGATGCAACGGCAAACATCACAGACTCTCACATCGCACTGTCAAAGGTGAGCCTGAAATAATGATCAATTCGACACGTACACGAAGCTGTGGCAGTTTGTTATCCATCATTGCTGTAAGAGTAATGGATCCGAATGGGGTAGTGCTTACAAACGCCCATTCGGATAATGGCTCTGACACAACCTCGGTGACTGCTGATTTAGCCGAAGAACCGGGTCTGTCAGGTGAACAAGCCTACATTGATGTCACTTCAGTGCATGGCACACGTAAACAAAAAACTACTGTCACGTCCTTTGGAATTCAGTCGCTACATGATGGTGCCAAGATAGATATCGACCAGGCCTACGTGATGAATTCTCTCCCAGTGAAAGAGGTGACTTTTCCTGAGCAGTCATTGAAACATTTGAATCATCTATTTGATCTCAAGATAATCCGTATCCCAGATGATAGAGTTCGGATTTTATTGGGAGTAAACGTCCCGGAAGTTCACTGGGTGTTGGAACATAGGCTTGGCAGACCAAAACAGCCATTTGCACACTTGACGCCAGTGGGATGGACGATTATTGGTCCAACATCGACAGAACTATGTAAAGTTTCGATCAATTGTCTCAGTACACAAATGGATATTGCTGAGGACATAATAAAATTGTTTGATAGTGAGTTTTCTGATAATAGTGATGATAGTACGCTGTCTATGTCGATACAAGATAAACATATACTATCGAAAGCCGAGCGTGGCACATGCTTACCAAAACGCACATTACGAGGTACCTGTTCCGTGGAAATTTGATACCAGTCATGGACCTCATAATCGTATATTGGCAGAGAAGAGACTTCAATATTTAAAGGGTCGCTTGCTCAGAGATGGTTCGTTGTTGGACAAATATGATGACATATTGCATTGATGACATATGACATATTGCGTGATTACCTCAGTAAAGGTTACGTAACAAAACTCGTGCCCGCAACTGATGAAATTATTTGTTACATTCCTCATCATCCAGTTTTGAATCCCCGAAAACCCGGAAAGGTGAGGATCGTGTTCGATTGTGCAGCAAAATTCCATGAGGTTTCTTTGAACGATTGCATTCATCCTTGTCCTGACTTGACTAACAGCATCACAGGAGTGATTTTGAGATTTCGCCTGAAAGAGATTGCAATTTCAGCTGATATTCAAGAGATGTTTCTTCAAGTTCGCCTTCCTAAAGGCGATCGAAGTTCCTTTTGTTTTCTCTGGCATACTCATGGTGATCTTGGTCGTCCCCCGTATACCTATAGACTAAATGTCCATCCATTTGGAGCAACCTATTCTCCATTTTGTGCGACGTTTGCTCTGCGAAAAACAGCTGACGATAATGCTGATATGTTTGGTAGTGACACCATACTTGCTGTTAAAAGGAACTTCTACGTTGACGACTGCTTGGTATCTGCCGATACTGCTGAAGATGCTATCAAATTAGCGGATGAACTTCGACGGTTATTGCATCTTGGCGGGTTTCGTTTACATAAATGGGTTAGCAATAATGCTTTGGTACTGGAAAGCATACCCGCATCGGAAAGAGCAATGCATCCAGTTGATTTGAACATTGCAGATTCAAGCCTACAGCACACGTTGGGACTATGTTGGTCCGTTGACAGTGATCGATTCCGGTTTAGTGTCAACATCCCTTCTCGTCCAGTATCCCGACGTGGAATACTATCCTGTATCGCATCATTGTATTATTCCCTGGGATTTGTAGCGCACATTTTACTAAAGCCAAAAAGATTGTTACAAACGTTATGCAAGAGAGGACATAGTTGGGACGAAGAACTAGATGGTAATAAAAGAAGCATTTGGGAAACCTGGAAGGAAGAAATACAATTTGTGAAGTCCTTGGAAGTTTCACGATGCATGATGCCTTCTGGATTTAACTGTAAAGATATGTCTCTTCACGTTTTTTCGGATGCCTCAGAGGTGGGTTACGGAGCTGTAGCGTACGTGCGATACTCATCTTCGGAAGAAAAATCGCATTGCAGTTTTGTAATGGGGAAAGCCCGTGTTTGCCCACTCAAGCAAATTACTATCCCGAGGCTAGAATTACAGGCGGCTGTTTTATCGGTGAAAATATTGCGAAACATATACGATGAAATTGGCTGGGATAAGGTAAAGGCTTACCTATGGATAGATTCCACTATCGTATTGTATTATATCCGCAATACTGAATCCCGCTTTCAAACATTTGTGGCTAATAGAATCGGTTTCATCCGTGAGCACACTGACCCGTCACAATGGAGACACGTATCATCGAACGAAAACCCCGCAGATATTGCCTCCCGGGGTATTGACGCTCGCGATTTTCATTTGCTGAATCGATGGCTACATGGTCCTGGATTTTTACTGACTGATATGCGTGATTGGCCCGTGTCTTGTCAGATTAACTTATCTCTTGATGACAAACGTATGGAGTTTAGAAAAAAGACCACTACATTGACGACTATTTCGACGTCGCCCCCATTTGAAACGTTCGTCTGTTATTTTTCCTCATGGACTAAACTCAAATGCGCCGTTGCGTGGTTACGCCGGTTCCGGCAATACCTCTTGCATAAAACTGCTGCAAATTTGACTATTAGCTTGACGGTTGGAGTTTTGACCCTGCCCGAACTACAAGATGCTGAATGGTACATTTTACGTTACGTTCAAGGTTCGTACTTTACAGAAGAGCTGAAGACATTGCATGAAAGGTCTGTGAAACCCTTCACCAACATTTCTAGATCATCACCCTCGCGCAAACTGAATTCTATACTGAAGAATGTTTTTGTTGTGTGCTGGAGGTAAACTCAGAACTGCTTCAATTTTACCTCATTCAATGCACCCCATCATACTACCCTCGAAGCATCCTATAACGACCAATATCATAAGATATATTCACGAAACTGAAGGGCATATGGGTGTTACTTATGTTTTAGCCGAAGCACGGAAGAAGTATTGTATATTGAGAGGTGCTTCGGTGGTGAAAGGTATATTGCGTAAGTGCATTTTATGCAGCATGCGATCTGCGAAACCATCAGAGCAAATAATGGCAGACTTACCGGCATGTCGATTGACACCCGGGTATACATTTGAAGCGACGGGAGTTGATTTATTTGGTCCGTTTATTGTGCGCAAAGGACGCAGTAACAGAAAACACTATGGATGCATATTTACATGTCTGAAAACACGTGCTGTCCATTTAGAGGTTACGTATACCCTATCGATTGATTCGTTTTTGATGGCTTTATCCCGTTTCATTAATCGTCGCGGTTCCCCTAAGTATATGTTCAGTGACAGAGGCAGTAATTTTGTCGGAGCAGAGCATGAATTAAAACGTTTCTCAAATGATCTTCAAGATATTAAAGTTCACAAGAATCTCTTGGCCAAAGGCATGGATTTGAAGTTTAACCCTCCTTATAGTAGTCATCGCGGAGGAATTTGGGAGCGGCAGATCAGATCCGTTCGCCGCATTCTGGGTGCGGTGTCACAGGAACAGATCTTAACCGACGAATCATTATTTACATTCTTGAGTGAAGTTGAACGGATACTAAACAATCGTCCGATCGTACCGATATATGACGACCCGGAACAGATAGTTATATTGACTCCGAATCATCTATTGCTTAACCGTGAACATGACAGTATATTAGACGACTGTGTAAACATCAGAGATCGGTATACAAAGCGTTGGCGACAAGGTCAGGTACTCGCGGATGCGTTTTGGAGTCGTTGGTTAAATGAGTATTTACCACTACTGCAGCTAAGACATAAATGAATGCGGTTGCGGAGAGATTTTGCTGTTGGTGACCTTGTTCTCTACCAGAACGAGAATGCATCGCGCGGTTCGTGGAAAAAGGCTATCATAACGGAAACTATCCTTGGAGCAGACGGACATGTGCGTGAAGTATTATCACACACTACAGATGGGAAGCTTAAACGAGATATACGCCGAGTATGGTTTTTGGAAGGTGATAAAGAGTGATGGTAGTTAAAAGGCCAAGGTGGCTTTTTGGGGCGGTGTTGGATCCTTTCACCTTCCAACATCTATTTGTTTTATTTTTGTGAATTTTGAAATCTCAACATTGTCCCATTTTTTCTTGTTTCCTACTACACTTTTGTTTTACTCTTTCTCTTTGAATAATTTGACTCCAATTTATCTGCGCCATTTCTCTTTTGGACTCGTGTGCGTAAACTGATACGCGCTCAATATTGTTTTTGACATTGACCCGGATTTTTACCCGGTTGACCCCAATATTTGAGTTATGTTTTTACTATATTTTGATTGCCTCAATACAGTACCGCATTTATAGACAAATCCGCTTTGGGTTCTGATATACCTCTGGGATTTTGCGCGTCACTCAACTTGGGACGTTTAATTGATTGTCAAATACAATCGAACGGTAGAGACTCAGAATAGCACATTCGGTCAAGAACTATTTACAATATATCTGGGAGATGAACATTTTCGCCACTTTGTTGTGGGCACACAGTTTACTGTGTTTACGGATCATAGGCCCCTAATTCACTCAATGAGAAGATATGCGGATATATACTCCCCTGGAGAGATGCAAAACCTTTATTTTGTCTGTGAAGTAACGAATGACATACAACACATCTCAGGTGCCCAAAATCCTGTCGCGGATGCACTCTCTAGATTAGGCGTGGTAGATTTGCCATCCTCTTTCAACATGAGCAAAATCTTTGCTGCGCAAGCGCCAATCACAGAGATTTCTCTCACATTGACATCACACCTCAACCCTTGCCTGACGGCTTGGGTGATACCTTTTCAGTGTATTGCATACCGCTCCCCGAAGCGTTGAGATGAAGAATGTTCGATACTATACACAATATTTTCCATCTTGGCATTTGTGCCAAGCGTTAAACTAATTACTGTTATCCATTTGCATGCTTTCTGTCACACAATTAAGGTTAGATTTATCTGGCCGAAATCAAATAAAAACTTTCAGCAAAGAACTGAACCGTGCGGTAAATACCAACGCACGAAAATCCACCGACAAACCAAAAGTCTATTAGGGAACCTTCGTCGAAACTATTGAGCGTTTATTTAACATCCACGTAGATCTAGTTGGCCCGTTACCACCCTCACGTGTCCGTACATACATCGTCACCTGCATTGACCGTTTTACCAGGTGGCCCGAAGCCCATTCACTGCACAACTGTACTTCCAAGACAGTTGCGCACGGTTTCTTCAAACGTAGGGTGCCTCAGTTCGGTTACCCAGGTATTGTTACAACGGACCAAGTTTTCCATTTTAATGGCGCATTCAGTAAATTGCTGGATACTCTGGGTTATCGAAATACTTCTAGCCTGCGGCGAATGGTATGGTGGAAGGGGTGCACAGGCAACTCAAGGCGCATGGAGATATTTACTGGACCGAATTCATATCGATCTTCCTTTAAAACCACTTTGCAAGCCACCGTCGCCGAATTAAAATTCAACCGTACTATCGCTTAACCTCATGAGTATATCGTTCCGTCTAGGTAATCAACATTCTCCCATGGTAATTACATTGCGCTCTCGCCGTTCCCGCCTACCATGCGAAACCGTCCCTCGTTCTGAAGTTTTTCTCCGAAACGACAGTATGAAGCAACCTCTTCACCCACATTATGCTGGACCCTTTAGGATAATTTAGCGGTTCTTGAAAACAGTTGTGTTTATCCGCGACGGTAGAAATGACACTGTTTTAATTGACAGAGTCAGACTGACGTTCATTGTCGATACAGTTGACCCGGTTAGTCTGAAATACCGACCGACAAATTAACAACCAACGGTAATAACCCTTACTACACCTACTACTAACTCTGGTCCCGCCACCACCACAAATAAACGCTCTGAACCGCAAGGCGTAAGGTTCGCGGACTACGTAATACATATTTTCCACGTTTCTACCGATTGGTATATTTCCCATGCATATTTTTACCTCGTCTTGATCACTCGGTCATGACCATAAACCCATGTACCGATCATAACTGTTAACTAAATAACTTGTTCTGACTTAGAAACCGCTGACACTCCAGCCAGTTTTTATTCACGAGTTTCCAACCACAAGAATGCACCAGTACCATTGAAAGTTTCAGCACTAATTGTGCCCGAGATTATATGAATTATTTGTATTAATTCTGAAAAAGTGTGGCACCACCTATGAAGGCTGAATATCGACAAGTCTACGAAAGCCGGCGAAATCACAACTGCAATCCTAAAGTTGTGACAGTCAATGGTGTGAAACACTCTGATTTCATTAATCACTCTTTGAGGAAGCGTGTTGTATCCTGTTATGAAATATTCAATCAAAGCCCAGTGCTGATAACTTGAATGGTTTATTCTCTGATATCAAAGTTAACCGCAAATTACAAGAATTAGACAATCTATGAGCTAATCATTATCACAAACGTTAAGCTTTAAAAACAATTTGCGCTTTTATGCCACAGTTAGATAAGGTTGGTTTGGTGCATTTCCAACACACACCATAGCCGGTTTATGCTGTTTTCACCCATGCAATTGAAACAATGGAAGGATGGAGAACAAGTTGTGCTTGGATGCTAATATTGGATAAGAATGTTAAGAGCAATTTATTTGATCAAATGAGTCTAATCACCAGTAGTAGGGTCTGTGTTTGATAGAAAGGCATGCACATGAGCATTTTTAGAACCTTGAGATTCTTCCATATATATACTCATATCCGCATCACGCTACAACCGGTTTCTTGCTATTTATGCACGCCAAGTGATGGCAAGCTTTTCAATCTGAACCGGTTGAGAGCACAAACCAAGGCACGAAATGTGCTAATCCGTGAACTGCTGTTTTCCGACGATGCAGCCTTTATTGCTCACTCCCAAGAGCACCTTCAGTCTCTAATGGACTGTTTTTCGTCGGCATGCAAAGACTTTGGTCTAAACATCAGCATGAGCGAGACCAAATTCCTTGGCCAAGGGACTGTATCGCCTCCCATCATAACTGTTGGAAACTGCCAGCTTGAATCATTACATCAGCTAACATACCTTGGTTCAACCATTGCGGATAACCTCTCGCTAGACACGGAGATTGATAAGCGGATTGGCAGAGCAGCTGTCATTCTGTCCCGTTTGAAATCTCGTGTTTGGGGTAACCGCAAGCTGACTGTAAAGACGAAGATGATGGTGTACAGCGCGTGCGGACTAAATGCTTTGCTGTAGGGCAGTGAAACCTAGACCACCCACGCAAGACACGAACGGAAGCTGAATGCTTTCCATCTACGAAGCATCCGTCGTATCTTGAACATATCGTGGATGGACAGAGTGACTAATGCTGAAGTGCTTTCAAAAGATGGTCTACAGAGCATGTTCACTCTATTGCGACAGCGCCGCCAGCGCTGGCTTGGTCATGTCTATAGAATGGAAAATGGTCGTATTCCGAAAGATCTACTCTATGGTGAGTTGCAACTAGGAAGTCGACCATTGGGCAGACCGCACTTGCGGGACAAAGACGTTTGCAAAGGATATATGAAAGCTCTTGGCATTGACCCGGCGAGTTGGGAAGAACTTGCTCTTGACCGCTCACATTGAAGGCACTGTGTAATGCGTCGTCTGCATGCTGGGGAGGAGCAGATACAGCTCTTGGCGGCTGAACGCAGATCACGCCGCCGACGTGCTACTGACGCAATACAACCGAGTTCTGACTATCGTTGATAGAGATTGTTCCTCCCGAATCGGACTGTTTAGTCACTCAAAAAGCTGCAAAACCTGAACATTCACACGTTTGTGATGTACATCCATAGTCGAAATCGACCGAAGGAGGCCAACAAGTTGGAGTCAGCAAATTCATGATCAGTGAGCTTTGAAACAGCGGTAGAGTGTAGACAAAATAATACTTGTATGCCTCGGTTGAACAAGGTTCTTCTAAAGAATAACCATGTTCGATCACGGAATCGCCAATTGATTCTTAGCCAACAATGAACGAATAATGTATTGTGGTGCACCTACCCACATCATTTATTCATGCATGCAGCTGTAATTTAGGAAATTTGATAATGCCTTTTGTTATAACTAATCAAATTCACTAACCATCATTAAAATGGCGTTAAATTTAAGGTTTCTCTTCCGAAGATATTTTTACCTGCATCACATTGCAATAACCAGTAACAAATGCTAAGCATGAATTGATTTTTATTGACAGTGTTGAAAAAGAATCATATTTTGCAAAATAATTTGTGGCAAATATTGTTCACAAATTGAAAAGGTAACACTCTCGTTGGAGTAAGAGGAATCGTATTCACCGCAGAACTTGCATGAATTCTGGTAAGAAAATAATTTCAAGTTTTTGAATGTAAACGAATTTTTTTCAAATTATGATTGATGTTATCGAACTCAACTCAGAAAGACAATTATGACAACGAACCTTAGGGGTTCTGCTTATTCAAATGATAGTGCATGCATGTAAGATATATTTCATTTAGGAAATGTCTTTTCCTAAACCGTATTGACACGAAAATATATGGTCAAATTCAGAATATCATACGATTTCGAAGGGCATCTATAACTAAATCACAAAACATTTTGACGTTTCTTATTTTCGCAAGTGATACTTGTGCAACCAATTCCCATCAGGTGTTTCTATGATAATATTCTTGTAAGATTACGAGAAATATTTAATCACTACGTTCTTATTTTAAAGCACTGACTGTGCTTGAATTGTTGTTCGTTTTGAGAATGATTTGTGAGCACAGTTTACGAGCATCGACCTTTCATTTCAAATGTTCGGGGCCTATGTTGACCTCCTTAAGTCAATGTCGACCATAGATGTACATCAAAATAGCTTGATTTTTTCTTGCTCCACATTTTTTTTGATTCAACAGTAAGACTCATGTGGAACGACCTGTCCAGCAGTGATATGCGGTACTCGGTCGATTGGCGTCAGTTTCACGCCGCCGGTGTGATCAGCGTTCAGCAACCAAGAGCTGTACCTGCTCCTCCCCAGCTTGTCGACGACGCTCTACACAATGCCTCCAAAGTGAGCGGTCAAGAGCAAGTTCTTCCCAACTCGTGGGGTCAATAACAAGAGATTCATATCAGTTTTGCAAACGTCTTTGTACCGTAAGTCTGGTCTTCATATTAGTCGACTTCCTGATTTCAACTCACAATAGCGTAGATCTTTTGGAATGAAACCATTTTCTATTCTGTAGACATGACAAAGCCACCATAGGCTGAGATACTGTAATAGGGTAAACAAGATCTGTAGACCAGCTTTAGAAAGTACTTAAGCATTAATCATTTTCCAACCATTATATGTTCAAGATACTACGATAGTTCGTAGATGAAAAGCATTCAGCTTCCGTTCGTGTCTTGTGTGGATCGTCCAGGTGTCGCTGCCTCAAATTAAAGCATTTAGTATGCACGCGCTGTATACCATCATCTTTGTCTTTACAGTCAGCTTGAGATTGTCCCAAAAAAGAGATGTCAATCTGGACGAAATTTCAGCCAATTCATTAATCCATCTCTATGTTTAGCAAGATGTTATCCGCAATGGTTGAAGCAAGATATTTGCAATGTTGTACTGGTTCAAGCTGACGGTTTCAAACAGCAATAATGGGAGGCAATACAATCAATTGATCAAGGGCTTTGCTAATGCTGATTGTTAGCCCAAAATCTTTGCGTGCCAACGAAACGTAGTTCATTAACGACTGGAGGTGTTCTTCAGACTACGCAAAATTAGCTACATCGACAGCATCGGTGTATATTAGGTCAAACTAAAGCACTTCTTTATCAGACGAGATAACAGCTTAAGATACGAACGTAAAATTGTTGTCAGAAACCATAATTTTCATTCCATGTACGCAAGCAAGTATGCTACCATTTTCACAACATTTTGTCATTTGCTTTTAGATCAATGCAAATAAAATTTAACACAACCCTTTCAGATAAAAAATTCAAAACGGGCAATAGTTGATCTGAAAATCTATTAATGACCAACTTAGAGGTAATTCCAAGTATTTTAATGTGTTTATTAGCGTTCGTTGCATTTTACTCAAACATGCGTTATGGCAGTAACGGATATTGAATTGAATAAATTTTTCAGGAAACAGACACAAATATTTGTGAAATACCCAGCACAGTTTGAAGAAAAAATTAACACGATACAGTCTAAATTTTGAAATGATATACTCGCATGTATCTTCCTTTGGGAAAGCTTATCAACGGAATAAATTATTATAATTGAACTTATTGTTCATCAGCATACGGTCTTGCTGACTTCCTTAAAGACGAAGTCAAATAAATTGGTTCGCTATATTATTCGTATGCCGTAACCAGGGTGTTCCAGACGTCTTCAAGAAATCCCGTAATCATTTTCGTATTGCTAAGGGTACATGCTCAGATCTGTTCAATCTACGCAGGAGTCGACTTTCACATTAAAAGAAATATCCAGACTAATTTTTCGTTGCTAATTACTCTCCATTTCTTGACCAATATTTACCACTATGGGCTATAACCTCATAGACTCAGCGTTGCCGAACTAGTTGGAGTTGATTTGAACCTTTACAAACAAATCATGCAACCGATCAAGAATAGTCGTCCATAAAAATATTTGACTTTAGTCCCGTTGAAGTGTTCATAAGCTAATATGATGAGCTTTCACTTGAATTACAGTGAGCAAACTTGTTATCCAGTAGTATTACGTTTATTTTAGATGGAATATAAGCAAACGAATCACTGGATTAACTAAAAGTAATCGTACGTCTGACACAAGAGGGCAAATACGGCACCATCTTGTTTCAGCGAATTTTTCATATTGTGAGCCTAGCACTCGGAATCTGAAATTATTTTGCTGAAACCATTTTCTGGTATATCACTGCGCCTCGAACATCGTTCATTAATAAGTCACTCAATTTGATAGGGAAATGCCAACGTGATAATTTTAATTTCTAATAAAAAATATTAGCAATAAAAATGTACACCTTACCGTCGAAACCAACCTTTCCATCACCATCGCAATCAGCCGTCCGAATCATTTGTTCAATTTCCTGAGCGCTCAGCGATTCGCCTAACTTGTTCATTAAATCTTTAAGCTCAGCAGCGTCGATGTAACCATCACCGTTGTGGTCAAATTCCTGTGAAAATCAGATTCCATCATAAAAATATTGATTTTTGGTTAAACGTCGAAATTGGATTTAGGAAAGGTCAAAATTTTTTTCTAAACGTGCATTTTAACAATTGGTAGCACAATCTTAACCAGATGTTTACTATATTAGAAAAATGTAATTAGTGGCATATTCTTAGTTCCTGTATTGGGTATTTTGTATTTGATTGATCACCCAGCTGGGTGAATGGTTGAACGAGTTGGTAAAATGATTGATAACGCAAGTTGTATTGATTAATTAAGGAAATGGCCACGAGTTAGCTAATCAACCTGGCATCTGTCTCAAACAACAAACGTTGGATAACGTAGATAGATCACACTTAATTCACGGTGAATTGCTAGTCTTCCAGCAAGGCCATTCTGACCACAATGAACTAAAAGTGTTCAACATTTAGCAGGTCTAAATTGCACTGAATTTATTTCAAAGACCACTCTGTTTACCTGTTACTAGGGGTAGATTAATAGATAACTTGTGCATGCCCGCGACTCAAAGAATGGTATCTTTTGTTTAATATGCATTTACAATCACGTTTTGCAATAAAATTATTTGGGAGCATTATTTCGTGGAGCGTTGAGTGCTAATCATGTGTTCTCAGACTCAAAATAAGAGCAGGTCGCGCCGAAAAGTAGGACGACGACAATTACGATACCCTAAACACTCGGATTTCGTAAAGATTAAATGAAAAAAGGCTTCAAGCGACATCGCCGAAATCATGAATGGATGGTACGCAATTCATTAATGTTGGTCAAAGAAACCTAGCGTGATTAAGGTTTTAAGCTTGCCGGTTTTGACAAAACTCATTAATAGATCAGATCAAAATTTCAATCAGGACAGACACGTTTTGTGGTTGCTCGATTTACCTATATAAAAACGATGCGTGCTGTGTTCATTGGCTCGTAAGTAGTAAAAGTGTTCGACCAATAGGATTTCTCTTGTGTTGTGGGATTCTTAGGTTTGACCTCAAGGATGAATTGGGTGCAATGTTCAAGTGAATGTGAAGCACGGGGGGAAGATGACCGTTGATGGATCGATAAAACAAAAGTGTGGTGATAATTGGCCAGACGTTTGCCAGCGTCACTCGGTGATATGAAGTGATTTGGTGCAATCATTTTCGGCTATTCCCACACGCAACAATATATTTAGCCTGCTGATATGCACCATATGTCAGAAGTTGAATACCTCTGATTGGTCAATTTTACGCTTTTTTTCTAGTCAGTTGAAATGTCATCGGTATTGTCAAATAATATAAAATGACGTGTCTATCAGTTAGGTAGTCTCTCTTGCAAATTCACACAAATTTCCTTATCCGATAAACTTCAAGTTTTTCAATTGAGAAGCCTGATGGACTAGATTAAACGGTTCAAGCGTTGAGAAACTTAAATACAGAAAATCATTTTTTGAAAATTGTTTTGCTCTTCAATTTTCGGTATAAAACATACATGCGATATTGGCGATCCTATTGTTGTTTAAAGCTTCATTTGAGTACGAATACTAACAACGTTGAGAAATTTCCCCAGCTGTTCGACCAACTCAAAGTTGTCTCTAATCAAACGTACATGGTTTACCACTCACGTGAGTCGGTACAGTTAAATAATTATTGCCAAAGAATTTATCTATTCGAACAATTTTTATTTCAGTTTCAAGCAGACTTGAAGATTTCCCGTTTCTCTTGTGCCCATCACATAATAAACTTTCTCAATTTGTTCTCATTAAGGTTTGTATTTGTTTTCATTAATCCTTTGAAGCAGCTGGACCACTGTGTGAAATTGCGAGTAATCCAACTTTCATATATCTACCCATTGCTATTTGGAATTTTTCGACGCATTTCCAATCTGATCAAACTTGGCGGTTTGGTAAACAGGACGAAGGGACCTTGGCATGCGGATACTGATCGTACTGCCTCAGCCTGATAGATGCAAACAGCATGAAACAGGTCTTGGTTGTGTGCTCTAGAAATGAACGCAAGTGAGGATTTTTGACCCAGACATACAATTTGCTTTATCACACATGCAAACAAAAACGCTCGATATCATCTTACCTTCAATGCAAAATTAAACATCATATTCCGTCGCAAG
>JACCGJ010008687.1:0-23862 GCA_013407085.1 Atriophallophorus winterbourni | reverse complement strand
TAGTAGCATCATTTAGTATGTTTGTAATCTGCAAATGGAATGCAATGTAAATTTGGCTGAACGATGACAACCGAATTCATGTATAATCTGTTAAAGACAATGGTGATTGAATACCAATGTTCAAAACGTCAGCCTTGGTTTCTATTAATCTGTGATCCGTAACATTAGAGTTGCCCATTCTGCCAAATATTTGCGTAACAGCAAAATTTAGTTTTCAGAAAATGGAAGTATTTGCGTGAAACGTATTAATATGGACAAAAGCCCAGGTTAATTCGTCCCGGTGAACCCCACTGTTCAAGATATCAAATATTGCATTCTATTACGCTGTAGAAGCGCGTGTCGCTTAAAACGGCGATGTGCAGACAAACGGTTTACCATTATTGCAAAGGAATTTTGTGTGCAATCGGTTTTAGAGTAGTTTTGAGGTAAACGTTTCACTTCTGACACAGAGCTTCGTCAGGACCAAGGGGGATGTTGATGTAGGACAGGGAACATGATTATGAATACACGATCGGTCCCAAAAAATATTCCCTTTCATTCAAATCTGATACACTATCCCCAAGAAACTTCATGGTGCATGTCTCAATCGAAGACATCAATGAAGACGGCTAATCCACCCGTGGAGCCAGACGCACAAAAGGTAAAGTAGTAAGATAAGGAAATCTATATTTTAGATTAGACGAGACACGATCTCAAACAAACTGTATATCCATTTCGTTTGTGCGAAACAGTAATCAGGTTCGCAGAACGTTACTGGTTTTTATTTTGTACTGGTGTTTGCGTTTGCTAACCAGCTTTTTATTCACCCATCGCGTGATTTTACCTAACTGACCTATGCAGAACTAGGCTTTACACTGCGTCACCTTCCCATTTCGTATACCAAATGACTTACTCTACGGTGGAAAAGGTTGCAGGTTGAATCTATTGTGGAAAGTCGCAGTAAGAAATATTCGAGCGCTCTCTAAAGCTGGTCTACAATTCATGTTCAATCGACCGCGATAGCGTCAACCACGCCTGCTTGGGCATATCTATAGAATGCAAAAGGTCGTATTCCAAAAGATCCCCTTTTAAGGAAGTTGAGATGATTTACTCACATTTTGGATAGATCTCACATGAGCAGACTTCCAGCGATAAATCAAGTGACATACAACGAAACATTCTGACTAACTGGAATAAATTGGCTTTTGCACCCTATTTTTAACACGTTTGATTGCGCAGCGATAAAAAACGAGCGTTTAATTTTGCAGGAAAGCACAAGATATTCTTAAAGCGTGGAGAAACGATTTCAGCGTCACTTTAGTGACTTTGCCCTGGGAAACGTGTATCGGTCTTGCGGCTTGTTTACAACATTTTACCAGTCGCATCGCGCCGCAGCTCAGACGAATGGGCAAATACATGGAAGGCTTTATGGTAAGCGTGGAATGACCCGCATCGTGGTGCATCTTTCCTATTATTTTGTGAATGCTAAATCTCTGCGTGAACAATTTTTAGTATTTTGCGCACGTAAGGTTGGAACGCCCCGCTGCTTTATACATCCCAATTTCTCCATCATTTCAAAACGCAAAATGTGTACTGAAAATATCACAAGGTCTGTGTGTCCTTAAATTTGTGCTCAGACTTGTATACATTTACTCGTGGTAGCGGGGTACGCAATCGTGAAGTACTTGTGTACCTCATAGGTAATGTGGTGATAAATTGGTTTGCCGGTGATGAGCGTATGCGTATGGTCTCATTGATATTTTAAATTTATTATATATCTAGACAAATTTGGTGTTTCAGCTAATCAGTGATTGTGCGACACTTTACTTGACTCTATGGTTTTGATTTTGAATGAACACACTACTATCCAGCTTCCACGAGTTGTCCGACATTACGATAACATTGATAGCGTATCTAATTATAGTTATACCACTTCCTGAAGCTGCTTCTAATTTTTTACTTTCAGTGTGGCGCGGTACCGAGTACAGCATGCGTCAATGAAGCTCAGAATTAATGTCAAAATAATTTGCTGTGATTTACTTTTCTTCATAAAACTGTTTAAAATGATGATTCTTATCCTTTTCATTTCGATACGACTTTTGCGATCAATGCTGCTGCTGTTCAACCATGGATTTTTTCGTCTTGCTTGATGTGCCATTGAACAGACAAGCGCGATAATGACCTGCACACAAATTCAGTTTGAGCATATGCAACATGATTGCATTTAAACTGGCATGCAAACTTTATGCCGCACTACTTGGTTTCAAACTTGTAGTTGCACACCATATGCTCCCATATGGCATGCGTCTCAAATAGCCTCTGACAACCAAGTCCAGCTTCTGGCCTCCACGAGTGACTCCCCGAGCCCGGCGGAACTGCTTCCACCAACAGGAAAAAGGGCGGGGGCGAGTTAATGGCACCTGAAAACCAGTTTGCTTCGGACAGATGGAGCTCGTTAGCCTGGGAAGGCATTTCATCTAATGGAAGGAAAACCCTGATTTTTAAAACTCCGCTGCCTTGCGGAATACCCGATCGCGGGAAAGGCTTCGGGAGAAAACCCTGAGGAAAAATCTGAAACAGAGTCTGGCAGACGGTTAGTTGGTGCATACCACCGTTTTCTGGCAACTCTCTGCTGCCTTGCAGGTTGCATTTGGTTGTGCAAAGGCTATAGAAGCTGACTCGAACAAACGCCGAGTGGTTCTGGGGACGCCGCTTTGTACCTAAATTTCGAAGACCCTTCATTGAAGCCGACTCATCCTCCGGGAGATGGTCGCACAAAAGTGAAAGTAAGTTGCACACCCACAAAAGAAAGCCGAAATCGATACTGCAATCGTGCGTCACCTAAATAGATCACTAAAATGAATGTTCCTTGTTGCGAAAGTGTTAAATGAGGTAACGATCATCGATTAGCAAATAACAGTTCATATATTACGCAAAACAACATATACGTGAAACGTTTTACGAGTTTGATGCCTGTTTCTTGCGCCGTCTCTTTGAGTTAACGTTTGGAAATGGGGGTGAATTGATGTTGCTCATGGAAATATTAGGGACATTCGTTGAGGTTGATCTTGCACTAGTGAGTGAGGGCCATACCTCTGTAGCGGGATTGAAGGTTTTCTGTTTCGCGGAGTCCCGAGAAAAATTGGCAATTCGGTTACGATCGACTAGCGATTGAGCACCCGATTTTGTTACCTGTAAAAATAAAACGTGGGAGCATCGTATTATTCATCGACCAAGAGCGCCACATTTTTGAAATCCAGTATTTGGAATTAGATTGCAACACGCTGCTTGAAAGCTATTTGCTTAGAAATATCTAGTTGTATGCTAACTAATAAATTTCGAATGAGGAAGGGTAGATACACCTGGCATAAACATTGAGAAACTTGCATGTAATTTTTTCTCCGCGTAACACAATTTTCAAATAAAAACAAATGCAGCAGTTGAGATAGTAGAGCATCCGTCCAATCTGCTTACTTTACTTTTGTGCAACTATCTCCGGAGGATGAGTCGGCTTCGTTGACGTCCAATTTGCTGCCCTTTGTCGGTCACCAAACCCGACATTTTGTACTTTAGTACGGTTGTGTACCTGAAGAGTTATGCCTATGCACATCAGTTGAATAACTGACTTAGGCGCACAACTTTATTGGTCTAAAAAACGCTATTTAGTACATCACAATCAGTGGAAAAGGAATGAGAATCATCGTGCTACATTAGGCCCAAACATCGGTTAGTAAATCATAAAACAGTGAATTAGAGCAGGAAAAGATATTTGTGCAACAAATGTCAACTTACTTCGGCGAACGAAGATGAGAATTTGTTCGTTGTCGACATTTCCTCGCGAGAATCGCATAACGGAATAAAATCTGATTGTTGAATACCTAGGAATGTAAAAAAAGTCCAGAAATACTCACTTGTACTTTCGATTAAATCAGCGTGGCCAGACAGTATAAATCCTGGAGCTGAAAAAATAGGGTTAAGTAGAGTGGATAGAGAATATAAGATATTTCGTCAGACTTGCACTCACATAGCGACGGGAGTTGGTTCTCTGCGGCTTCTTTCTGTTGTGTGAGCTGAATATCCTCAAGACGTTTCCGATGTCTTTCCATCGATCTAGCTCTGAGAGGTGAAGCAAACTTATCGAGAACCCTGTCAGACACTAACGACTTCAGATCAATTTCGATGAACGAGAACCAATGACCAAGTGGTATGTGGCTGAGGTGACGCCAACGTTTGCTTGCGTACTGCAGGCAAAAAAATAAAACTATTCATTGGAAGACAGAAATTGTGATATTAAATGTTCCACGAAGACAGAGATAACAGTGTCTGGCCATAAACAGCAACACGAAATTAACGCCTCGAAATGCAGTCGCAAGCAAAACGGAACAAGCATGTAGATATAAGCGTTTGCACGAATTTCGTTGCTGTTTCATATCGGTCAACAAAGTAGCATGAAATTTGCAATTTTACCATAACTGGCTTTCAAAAACGTTTACTGCCATTTCATGTGGATACAATAGGCCACATGTAAATAGCATGATCGCCCTTTTTAAATGACGCCGAAACTATTTTATAAATATTTTACGATCAGTTTCATTGAAATTTAAATTTTTGCTGCAACGAATAAGCGAGGGAAATCATTTGTCCTGATAAGCAATACCGATTCGAATTATTTGCCCATCTGGAAGAGTAGGGTCAGGCATTGTCACGGGCAGGATGTTTTAAATCAACCGACAAGACGTTTTACATACACGAGTGTTTCTAAACGTGTCGGATGATGACTATGTATGTTCATTTGCACTTGAAAACTAGGAATGGCCATCATTTACAACAAAACAAAAACTATATTGACGTAAGATCGAGGTGCTTAGATAGCACACTTGATGATGAGAAATATAAACGAGTTGACAAAAAGAAATTATAAAAGACATATGAAATTGGTTGATAGTATCTAAGAATAGTGTAAATGTTTAGACCTGGGCAACCTGCCAGTATCTTAGCTCACGTGCTTGACATCACATGGCATGCACGCACAAGCCTGATCCAGGCAGTGCCGCACAGTCAAAGACTGCAGGTGGGCTAACATACTGTCAGGTTGCCCAGGCCTAGACAGATATGAGAAAGAAAATAGAGATGGTAGTTACTCCAGCGTATTTCAACATGCAGCTCACTACCGGTGGCCAATTTAGCATGGTGTTAACCGCACAGTGAAGAAGTACTGCAAGATTGTATATCTGTGCCAGATTGCATATTCGTGCCACATGCAAATAAGTTTAATCTAATGACAAGAGTACAACGCGTTTCGCGGATGTATACTTTTGACTTTCCTTCAGGTGCATCTTGGATGTATACGATTGCGCGGCTAGAACCAAGAACCGTGATGGACTGAGAGGCTGACAAGTTGCACAGCCATTGAGAAAATTAACATGATAATGGTTCGAGTGTTTACTCATCAGTAAATGCTTCTCGAGCCAGGCAAAGTACCAATCAACATGGACCCGAAAAAATTAGCAGTTTGTTTTTTGGTAGATTAATTGCATGTGCTTCTTGTTATTTTTTAAGATAAACTGACAAAATAAACTAAATTGGCACCACCTTTTCGACTGTAAGATTGGTCAAGATTTCTCAACTATTTGAAGCCCTGAGCCTAGAGTGAACATTTGTTCGGGTGCGCCACTATACTGACCGGTCACCCGGTCGTTCCCTTTAGTCTCAACATATCTTATTCGCTTTACATACACACTGTGAGATATGGTCATCGATACAACCGCTGTCAGTGAAACAACTTCTGGGGTAACCGAACTATCATTTCGATTTCTGCCGCACAGTCCTGTGTCGGTATCTTACTCTTTTGTGCAAAACACACACTACACCCTAAAGCTTCGTGCGCCAGTCAATCCGTATCTTTTTGCACGATGTGAAAGTTATACCCAGAAGTGCGATGTCATCGGCACATTTTAGATCACTGGCCCTCACACGGTAGAAATCTCAAGTTAGCTTAATAAAAGATTTTTGTCCATGTCATTTTGATGACAAGTTGAGCATGATCTCACGAAAACTGAGTTTGCTCGACTGACCTGTTTGTCAACCTACGTGGTATGATATGCCTGCCGGTGCCAAAAGTGTAGTTTAGTATAGCCAGATAGAGTAAGGACGAATATGAACTAATGCACCACGTTAAGCTCGTCTTAGCTTTCGACTGCTAACAAGTGGTATTTAGACAGGGCTACCAAACTTTGAGCAATAGATAGCAGTACCCTTGCAGTCAAGTATGTAATTCAAAAGCGAGGCAGTAGCTGAGGCAACACTATCAATTGAGCCTCATAGATTGTATTGAATGAATGAATGCACAAGCCTGATCCAGGCAAAGTGCCGTACAGTCAGAGACTGCACGTGGGCTGAGATACTGTCAGGTTGCCCAAGCCTAGACAGATAGATTATATTAATCAACATCGGTCTCAATTCGACACTCGTCTTTGTCTCACTTAAGCCAATGACTTAGACAGCAGCGATGAACCAAAGTCATGAAAATAATTGGAAGTATTCCAGCCGGTCAACAAAAAAGATTTGGCAAATAGGTATGGAAAGGACACCGCATTTTAATTAATTACATTGTCATTACAATTACTCACTGGTGACATCTTTTGGAACTTGATAGCAGTGACTGTCACATCGATTGTAAATGGTAGTGTCTCTACTGATCCGCATTCACTTATTAAACAGTTCCACATCAAGCCATCTAGAAATATCAACCGGCCATCGGAAGCTGCAAAATTCGAACGTTTGTTGGGGACTAACCTTGGTAAAATAGGTGATAGTCTGCAGTGTCCGAAATGGAGGAAATAGGTGTATTCAAAGTTGCTGTGGGTGTTGGACCAGAGTTCACATCTAAATATTAGGTGACAGGATAGAAACTACCAATTTTCTCAAGTTCGCAAGTCAACGTTTGAATAAGATAGGAAATGTGAGGTAACAAATCGGTTTCGCCGCTGCTGACACACTCGCTTTGTAATTCTAGCAGGCCGGATAATTCAGCCGTATGAGATGCGTGCAATTCACTCCAGCTAACATCAACGATGAAACGAAAAACGGAAGAATCGCAAGATGACATGGATTTCACATCCAAAAAACTTAAATGTGATTCGACTTTTGACCGACGCACAAGAGACATTTCCAGATTAGATCCAACCTTCAATGGTTCGATGTATGTGACAGTAACCCTTTGAATAATAATAACATAACAAAATACCTTTTCAAATCTGGCATTCTCATAGTCCATGAACAAACGGCACACTTTTTCGAGGCCCCTTCGTTTTCATATTTAATAAATTGTACAGCACATGGGCCACAATAAACGTGCGCGCATCTTTCCATTCGAGGAAATATTGGGCTGTTCAAACATATGGGACATTGAATAGGGGCTTCAGATATAACCGAGACTTCTGTTATTAAATCCCAGCGAGGTATTTTCTCGCCCGATCTCCCAAAAGATTCCATACTAGCGGGAGACAGTCGCAAATGCGACCTGCAAAGTTAGATTAAGAGAGACTTACGACGCATACGAATATGCATCAGCAGAACATCCTAAATTAACATATTTAGGATAATTAGACGAATTCCGAATATCCTCTTTGATAGTTGCATCTTCCAGGAAATTGTTACGCCGGGTGAACTTGTAATTGCCGAATTTGCGTGTAGAATTTTTAAATGTTTGAAGTTGATGGCCAGATGGGTTTTGAATACGCGAGACGTCTGAAATGCGGTAGGTTAGGTGTGAATATACCTTTTCTTCCGCCAAGGGAAGGACTTCTCGTGAGAGTAGGTCGCACCAGCGAGTTTTCCATTAGGGGAAACGAAAATATGATGAGTTGAGACCAAGGTTTTACAGTGGGTGACTATCATATTTAGAACGCCATTATGAAAATATTATATTCGGAGGTAACAACTTCTACAGCAGCTATTGGAGTTCAGTTCAGTTCAGTTTGCACAGGACAGTAAGTGCCTAACGAGTCAATCGAGCGTCCAGATATCTTTCGGTGGTATGCCACGGAAGAGCGTCCACCACTTCAAACAATAAAGCAGAAATCTTATTTAGGTGTTCGTTTAACGTCTACGCGCCAACCGGTTCAAACAGGCAACTAAAACAAACAAATTAAAATGTTTCGCATAAATTAATTTCAGAGTTGATCTGCTTGATAACATGCAGCGTAAATTTACAAAACTTTGTTGCGTTTGTTCGATCGTTTGTAGAATCCACAAATTATATTTTGTTGATAGGATTTAAATCTGAGTTAAGTTAATTCTTCTTCTTCATGATAGACAACAGATGTACAAACCCTTGTGAGCCGCACCTCTTTCTATCAGCAACATAGTCCAGGACAACCGCAGTTGAAGAAATCCTGTCCAGTATCGTACAGCTTCGCCGTGATTACAGGCAGTACATTAACGTAGAAAAGCTCCTGAACCCCAAAAGCCGTCTGAAGCTACAGTCAATTGCGGTAAAGCCGGTTGTTCCACCCCTGTTCTTGAAGGGATAGAATGTAGCATCTGCTCTTCCTGGTTTCATCCTGGTTGCTCGGGTTTGACGTCCGCTCTTTTTAATGAACACAAACAAAACGCAAGTAAGCTTTGGCTCTGTGCAGCATGCTCGATAAACCCAACTGTCCGTTGTCTGCTATCGTTGTTAGACCAACAGTCTAAGAAAATCGCATCTCTTGAAAGTAGACTGCTCCGGTTAGAAAACAGCCATGGTTCTCTGTGTACTCGTCAACAGTCCGAGTTGAAAAGGGTTGCTGTTCCTTCTGTCCCGAAAGCGAAGCACACATTTGGGTCGTTGGTTGCTGGAATCTCATCTGTAACTGAAACACCGATGACATTTGCTACAACTGCTGCTTCTGCGGCGATCTCCACTGGTTCTACGTACACACCCGTACATACGATTCCGGGGATTGCAAAAGACAACACTCGTGCCAAGTTCACAGCAGTGAAGAAAGTGGCCACCACAACAAGCTCCCGTTGCAATGAGGTGCTAACCGTGATATGCACCAATGTGCCAGAGGCAAATTCGCCTTGTTTCAAAACTCGCCAGGTGCAAGATGCACAACAGTGGCAGACGATATGTGACTCAATGAAGGTTTCTGCAGAGGCCGGGAACATTGTACGTCTGTCCAGGCATCATAAATCATTACATATTGGCGAGCCTAGACTATTGCGAATCACCCTAACATCCTTGGAGGATGTTGAATCCGTCTTACTCTCTGCATACACTTTGCGCAACAGCAATTCACCCATCCGCATATTTCCGGACGTGTCATGGGCTGAGCGACAAGCCAAGAAAGAAACGAACTTCAACTGGAAGTTGGAGAATGACAAGAAAAGCGTTTTTATTCATGGCGTTCCAGAACTAAATGACGATGATGCCAATAAAAACACTACACACGACTGCGAGCAGTGGCGTTTCATACAACAACAAAGTAAAATCACTGACACTCTGACGATTGGTTTGAAACGTTTACCTGTTTCCCCCAGTTACAAGGGCTCTGGGCCCCGCATACTCAAAGTAACTTTTCAATCAGAATCCATGGTGAATGATGCGTTACAGAGTTGGTACCGATACAAACGTTTTGCACCTTCCGAGATTCGCCTCCGTTCTGCCCTCGATAAAAAGCGAATCGACAAGCTTCAGTGTGATTCTGCCGATAAAAGTGTTGATGCCTCAAAAAACTTAAGCCAGCCGGTCCTATTAGGATCGGCGTAATGGACGCCCAAAACAACTCTGCAGACTCCGCCCTATCGCGCGAGAGCCTGAAGTGTTTCTATGCGAACGCCCAAGGCCTACTCAGTAAACTTCCTGAACTTCGTCTTCGACACGCTGCTCAACGCTTCGACGTGATAGCTGTGACTGAGACATGGTTATCATCTTCCGTTGCAGACGCCGAAATTTCACTTCCTGGTATGATTGTCATTCGGAAAGATCGTCCCACCAAGGGTGGTGGAGTTCTTTTGTACCATAACTCCTCACTCCACTGTGAACCACTATCTCACATTCATCTGCAAACCATAGATTCACTGTGGTGCCGCTTGCAGCTTAGAAACAGTGACTCTGCTCTACTGGCTGTGATCTACCGCCCACCAAATGCTCAACCTGTTGCTGATGTCAACCTATTACACTCCTTGCGATTCGCCTTATCAATGCAACATAGTCACGTCTTGTTGATGGGAGATTTCAATTCACCCAGTTTGACTGTTGAACCCTCCCGCGATACTTTTGCTTGGGAGCTGCGTGAACTGATAGGAAGTCACCCTTTGTACAATCACGTGACTGAACCGACACGTTTTCGTGGAACTGACACGCCTTCTCTATTGGACCTCTTACTGACGAATGAGGAGTTGATGATTGAGGAAATCTTGAGTGAAACTCCGTTAGGCAAAAGCGACCATATAGTTTTAACTTTTGACTTTGTGTGCTATGCTAACTACCTCAACCATGAGGACTCTCAGTTACGGACGGTCACTGACTACGGCATTTTCTATGACGTTGTAGCCGCCAATAGCTTCGATTTCATGTTAGAGGACGGTCCGGATTCAGTTTGGCAAAATTTTGTTACCAAGTGGCACCAGATGCTAGAGCTTTCTTCAGTCTCAAAACCCGTCCTGCGAAAAACCACCGACACATTCATTCGGAGCAGAACTCGTAAATGGATGTGCCGCAGAAATGCCGCGTGGACTGAGTTCAAACTGACACAACTGCCAAATGATTGGGAGTGTTACAGAAAATTACGAAATCATTGCACGGGACTGGTGCGCCAGGATAAATTTGATTATCAAAGTAAACTCACCGGTCAATTCCTGGAAAACAATAAGCTCTTGTACAAATTTATCAACAATAAACGGAAGGTTCAGACTGGTATCCCTTCGCTTACCACCAAGCACGGCAACACGACTACCACAAAGGAAGCTGCAAATGCTTTGAAGGAACATTATATGCCAATATTTCAAGGATCTTCGGTGTCTCCTCATATCTCTCTTCCTCCTTTTTCATCCTCTTTTCTTATTTCAAGTGTTGATTTTACCCCTTCGGCCGTCCGAAACAAAATTTTGCAACTGCGCACCAACTCGTCCCCGGGAATCGACGGCATTACACCGAAAGCATTGCAGGCGGTTGCCGATCAGCTTTCTGAACCTCTAGCTCACTACTTCCAGCGTTTATTGGATGCCTCCGAAGTCCCAGATGGCTGGAAAGACGGAATCATCACCCCACTTTTTAAAAGTGGCAACCGCAGTGACCCAGCAAATTATCGCCCGGTCACGTTGCTTCCTGTCCTCTCGAAGGTGATGGAATCGATTATCGCCGATCACATCATGACTGTGATGGAGCGCTCGAATGTACTCACAGCGGGGCAGCATGGTTTTAGGCGGAGTCGATCTTGCACTTCTAACTTACTATTCGCCAAGGACCATTGGACCAAAGCCGCTGATGAAGGGTATGGTGTAGACGTCATATATTTAGACTTCTCCAAGGCGTTTGACAGAGTTGATCATGCGATACTCCTTGAGAAATTACGAGCAATTGGAATAGGTCCTCCGCTGTTAACATGGATGGCAGCATTTCTTGGTCCCAGATCTCTGCGTGTACGAGTCAGGGATGAGCTCTCCGAACCTTTCCCAGTTTACTGCGGCGTACCCCAAGGATCCGTTCTTGGTCCGCGTTTGTTTTTGTTGTTTATCAACGATATTACAAAATATGTGACATCTCCACTCCTTCTATTTGCCGATGACATAAAATTATGGCGCGTCATCCGCTCACCCACGGACAACAGAGATCTACAGTCGGACCTCACCTCATTACAGTGCTGGGCCGCTTGTAATAATCTCCCGTTCAACACCGACAAATGTCGCGTCTATTGGTGCGTCGGCGAGGAGATCCCGTGTACTCTCTAGGTGGAACTCGCTTACAGATCTGCAAGCAGGAGAAAGACCTCGGCGTGTTGACGCAAGACGATCTGGGTTGTTCTGCTCAGTGCGCCCAGGCATCCACCGTAGCGAACCGGAATGTTGGACTTCTCAGAAGAGCGTTCGGTTCGTTTGACCCCCGGCTTTTCAAGCACCTATTGAATGCGTATGTTCGACCACACTTGGAATATGCAGCTTCCGTCTGGAATCCATGGTTAAAGCGCGATCAACACATCATGGAGCAGTCCCAACGACGAGCTACGAAGTTAGTCAAGGGTTTGCGTTACACGAGCTACGAAGCTCGACTCCAAGTGCTTAATCTCTTCTCCACCAAGTACCGTCGCATTCGCGGCGATATGATTTTGACTTACCGCATTTTGACGGAGGATGGACAGCCGTGCAGCGGGATGCTGTCGTTGGCCCCACCTTCCGGGAATCGCGGACACCACCTCAAGTTATCCCATCAGTACAGCCGACTTGAATGCCGAAGCAATTTTTTCGCGCTTCGAGTCCCTCGCACCTGGAACTCGCTACCCCCATCAGTTATTTCCGCCCCCTCTCTTAGCATTTTTAAGGAGCGCCTTAATCTCCACTTTTTCAATATACTGCGCAATTTTTAACTTCATTCATATTTGTACTCATTGATACTGCACCCTTTCTTTCTTTCCAGCGTATATTCGCGTTCACATTCCTTCGAAACTGCCCAAACTTCCACGGACCCATATTTTGAACATTGTCGTGTGGTTACCCTACAAGCTTTTGGCTTGAACCCCAACCTTTTAACTGTCCAAGAACGCACCCATTATCCCCGTCCATAACAATCACTTTTAATTTCGACCCATTATGTACAATATCCTGTGGTTATTTTTAGGCTTGCAGCTATTTTTACCACAATGAACTATTGACTATATATTGACTATTAACACAACCCCAAAGCCTCCCTATTCTCAAGCTACCGCCTAGCGAACTCGGGAAGACGCAACTTCAAAGCGAGTGTGGCCCGCTATAAGGCCTCCCCGCACCCGTACTGATTATACTGACCGATTTATTCCCTCGAACCCCATTCTGACGTTTTTTCTCTATCCTATTTTTTCGATTCACTGTGAACACATCCTGTGGTTATTTGAAGCTATGTGCTCATTTTACCATAAATATACTATTGAACTATTGAACTAATATCCACTAGTTGATTAAATTGGTTTTCAGGTCTTTCTGCTATAAAATCTTCGGGAGTTCATTCCACAAATAAAAATTCTTGTTGAGATGATGAATCTTTGTGTTGAGGGTAGTGTCCTTCGCTTTTGATGCTTTAGAGCATGGCCACGTCTTCTTGAGCCCGCCACGAGATAGAAAAATCTCACGTAGCTCGTCACCTTAAGCTCCCAGTAATATGCAACGAGTTAGCAGAACGTAGTAGCGCACACGCTGAATACTGATCAACATGAGGTTGGGGCGTTGAATTCACTCCATATAAGGAATTGATTTCAATCATTAAACTCTTTTCGGCGCCCGCCATTGCACCTTTTCTAGCTGGAAACGTTCTCCTTTAGTTTGTGGATAGATTGCTGGATAAACCATATCCTAAAACTGGTCTCAGGTATGTGGAATGAAGAATGCGAAAAATTTGTTAAGTAATGACTGAGAATGATCGACTAATAGCCCACCATGCGCGGTTTGTGGTAGCAACTTTTCCGCTCAAAACTCCCTCTGATTTATGCGACCGTGTCACAATTGTACCCGGGTCACGTTCAATATCAACCCATTTTAGTTGATGATACCCGAGGAATTAGGCACCTTCAGGCGTGCTTGGCCCTGAAAGCATTACTGTTTGATTCAGTCGGTTTACAGGAACCTGCCATTTTACCGTCCAATTAAGCAATTTGTCCAATTCGTTCTGGAAAACTGTACTTTCGACAGAAGATCTTACTGTACCCAAAACTTTTAAATCATCGGTAAAAACTAGACAATTCAGATTTGATGGATCGCGGGAGGTCATTGACATACACTTTGAAAACTAACGGGCAGAGAACAGATTCCTGCGGAACCACAGAACTTGGACGTGTGGTTTGCTATTTTACACCTTCTACCTCGACCTGTGTATAACGCTCAATAAGGAAGTCTTTAATCCAATTTAGAACAGTCACCTTTACACCACGAGCATGGAGCTTAAGCAATAGAAGTTTAAATCGAACACGGTCAAAAGCCTCTTTGAAGTCAATGAAATGCAGTGACTACCGTGTTTATCACACCAGCGCTCGTCAGCAGTGAAGAGATTGTATGCGCACGGTCGTCTTTGCGTTAAACCATGTTGAGCAGATGTTAGCTGATTGGTTGTACAGAGAAAATCTACCATCTGTTTTTTCAGAATTCGTTTCAGAGTCTTCCTAACTACCGGAGTGTGGGTAACCCGTTGGTAGTTAGCCCGATCACTGGTTTGACGATGCAATACTTCCAATCTTGAGGTAATCTACCACACCTCTGGGATAAACTGAAGATTAGTGCCAGTGGTTTGTGTATGATACCGACAAACCTTTAAAAGGATTGGGTGTATTCCATACGGACCTGGTGATGTGTGTACATCGGGTCGTTCAAGTAAATACTGCACCAACTCTGGCGAGATCGAGATATCCGAAATCTCGACGCTGCTTTCATGAAGCAGAGAAATTGGAAACGTCTCCTCTGTGTAAATCGAACTGTAGTGAGCGGAGAGATGAACTGATTACCGTTCATCTTCTTGTTCAGTCGAACCTCTCGTTATGAAGCTTAGTTCAACGTCTTATGTACGCAAACAAGCGTTTCGGCACCCAATTGGCTTCGTCCACCAAACGACTTTCATAATTCTCCTTTTTTCTCTTTTTTGATAGGTGCACTTTTTATCGATTTTTGTAGATTACATTCAAATTAATTCAAAGTTTTAATGGTCCAAAAAGCAAATACTTCACAGTAACCACAGATTAAAAATATAGGGAATGCATTAAAACAACACAAATTTTTTATCCATATGGAAAGTCAGCACGTGTATTCATGTGCAAGGTTGGATTTGGTCAATATATACTTGTCAAGTTCAGCATTGAACATGTTCAGGCTTGTTGTGCAAATGATATGTGGCAGCAGGGAGTTTCATATAAAACAAACTCTGACAGCAAAGAAAATCCTTCGACAATTTGATCTGGAGTGTGGAATAATTATCTTGTAGCCCTGCGATCTGCTACCACGTGCTTCTTGCGGATGAAACAGGTGTTCAAGTGGGTGATCCACTGTATGCAGAATGTCGAACAACAGGATCAAGGCACCCCTGAGACGACGGTATGAAAAGTCAAAGAGGTTTAGAGTTGCAATCTGCTCATCGTATCGCCCTTTGTATAGACCGGTCACCAGTTTTGTAGCGCGGTGGTATGTCCGTTACAGCAAAATCTTGTCCTTTTGTAAACATGGGGACCATGCTTGTACAGCATACTTCACTGTTGGTCTGATATAGGTGTTAATAAAACGTGGGAGTGTCTGCTTTGAGAAACGACCGAAGATCCTTTTGAACAATGCTAAGCTTTGACAAGACTTTTTGTATACAACAGAACAGTGCCGTGAAGACTTCAAGTTACTGCTAATTTACACACCCAGGTCTTTATCTTCCGTAACCCATGAGAGTTGCTGAGTTCCCAGGGAGTATGTGAAGTCGATTGATTTACCGACGTTTACCATTTCATATTTTTGGATGTTTAATGGTAGGCAGTTCCGCAAGGACCATTTATGAAGTGCTTCGGAAACTTTTTGGAGAATTTGGCAATTTTCTAGGGTGCGTATTCTAGTCCAGACTTTGATGTCATCCGCAAATTAAATGGATTTGCTGCGTACGATTTCGGCATATCGTTCGCGTACACGAGGAAGATTATTGGCCTCCTCGTCATCGGTGCATCCACTGGAAGTGAACTCCCGCCATAAACGCTTTCTTACCTTCATGTATTTATGAATAATGTTATGAAATCATGGCCGCCCCTAGCGTGGGATCTTCCATTCATTAATGGGTCATCATTATCAAGCGATGTGGTTTTACCTAACTGAGTTATTCTTCACGCAGTACGCCTCCGTATATACAACGGAACTTAGTCAGCCGCCAGATTTCAGATGCCAGCATGATTTTTTAAATTATTTTGTAATTGATCCAAACGCTTCTCGTAAATATTCAATATTCAATATTTAGGATTCCAGAATTTATGGTCACAAAAAGCACATAGCTACACTATTACCATATCATAGTAAATATTCGTTCAGTAAACGGTATAAAATGTCAATTATAATGTCAAGTATAGTCCATTTGTAGATTTACTATGAGTCAATACGCAGGTGTTGCTAAATCGTCATGCTGCGAACGACAATAATATTTAGAACGGCTTGACATACAATATACCGCAGGTCCCGGTTGGCTTCATCCGAAATCTGCTTGAAGAACTAGCATGTATCATAGATGTCCCGTTAACCCATATATTCCAAAGTTCAATGGATTTCGCTCGCTTGTCTAAAAGCTTGGTGTGTGATAGTGTTATCATGCACCTCGAGAGAAATGAAAATTTTTCTCCGCACAACATGAATTTAGAACAACATAATCATGCGAAGCTAACTCTCTTATGACTTTAAATGATTTGTCACAAACATTCGACGAAGGGAGATGCTTTCTTGCCTGTTACTTAAATAAATCTAAAGCTCTCGATCGAATTGATCATTCCTCACTTCAAAAGCTGGAAATTTCCTAACATGATTCACAAGCTATTTGTCTGAACGCGAAGCGGAAGTCAGAATAGATGGCGGAATTTCCTAAACTATTAGAGTCACGACTGGTGCCCCAGAAATTTCATAACTCGGTTCAATACTGTTCGTAATATCTATGAATGTTCAACCGCAAATGGTACTTTGTAAACTTGTTCTTTTCGCCGATGACATAAAATTTTTGATGATGGTCATCTCTGTTAAGGATGGTCTAGTAAACCCAAATTAACTGCTTCGTTCGCCAATTGACAACAAGATGCACTCCAACTTTCGTAAGTGCAAAATGTTGCATGTTAGAAAACCCTTCTCACAAGTACTTGGCAGTCACACGCTTAAAAGGAGTGTATCGCCGAAAGATCTCAGTATCTGGATGTGCATAAATGTGAAAAAAACAGTTCACAGTGCGAGGCTATATATGAAGGTGCATGCAGCGTATACGGCTTCCTCAGACGAAATTCAGGATGTTTTGCGATGCACTCCGTTTCAAATGTGCTCAATACATACATAAAGCTATTCTAAGTAATTCAAAGTTTCAATGGTCTTCAAGCAAATCGTTTACAGTAAATATGGGTTTAAAATACAGACAATTTCTAAAAACGAAAAGGAATTATTTTAATACGGATTGTCAGTTTACGTATTGAGGTGCGAGGGTGGATTTGGTCAACATATACTCGTCAATTTCAGCCTTTAACATGCTCAGGCTTCATGCACGAATGATACGTGAAGGCAGAGATTTCCATATAAAACAAACACGCACCGCAAAGTAGAACCTTCGTCAAATTAATTTAGATTATGGAATAATTAACTTGTAGCCATGAGATCTGCTACCCCGTGCGTCTTGTCGATGAATACAGGTGTACAAGTGGGTGATCAGCTGTATGCAGGATGTTAAACAGCAGAATCGAGTTACCCCTGGAACGACGGTACGAAAACTTATATACTTTCAAAGTTGCAATCCTCTCCTGGAATAGTCCGGTCATTAGGTTTATAGCGTGGTGGAATACGCGTTGAAGCAAGAGCACTTCTTTTTGTGACAATGAGGACCATGTTTGAACAGCCTACTCCATTGTTGACCGGATATAGGTGTTCATAATCCGTGGGAGTACCTGCTCCATAAAACTGCCAAAAATCCTTCTGAGTGCTAATGTTCGGTATAACTTATTGTACACCACAGATAACTGCCATGAGGAATTTAAGTTACTGCCAATCCACACACCCAGTCTTTCTCTTCCCACGAATGCTGCTGAGATCCCAGTGAGTATTTGAATTCAACGAATTTACCAACGTCTTACATTTTACAATTTCAGATGTTGAATGGTAGGCAGTTTCGTAAGCACCACGTATGAAGTGCTTTTGAGATCTTTTTTGTGGAATTTTGTAATCATTTTTTTGCGTATACGCTAGTACAAACTATGATGTCATCCGCAATTACAACGATTTTAGTGCGTACGACTTCAGATATATCGTTCGCGTACACCAGGAAGAGTTTTGTCCACAGAACTGAGCCTTGAGTTACGCCCAGTGTAACTTCTACTGTTCTTTATTGTACCTCATCAACTCTGATCCTGAGGTTTCTACAAGACGAGTAATCCTATATCCAGACACATAATCTGTCACCCACCCCGAGTTGCTTAATTTGTGCTGCATTATTTTGTGGTTAACAGGGTCAAAAACTTTAGACGTATCCAAGTAACAAGCATGGATGGAGTATCCATTATCTAGGGCTTAAGTCCAGTTATGAAGCTTAATGATAAGATTGGTGAGGCAGGAGTGTCTTGTACTAAATTCATGCTGTGGGATGGAAATAAGCTCATGCTGTTCCATATGTTTGATAAGTTTATCAGCTACGAATCGTTTGAGAAATTTAGAGACCGCTGGCAACAATTTGACTGGTCTGTAGTTTGATACATCGCATCATTTCACGCCTTTGTATATCGGAGTGATTTATTCAATTTTGCAATCAGTAGGAAGCTAGCTACAACTCAGTGTCAGGTTGTTATGACCAGCGTGTGGTTAGAATAGAGCATAGGCGCATTTTAGGAGGAACTGTGTTATTTCATCAGCACCCGGCGATTTTATTTTCTTTAAACCGATTATCTTCACCAATACACTCTCGGGATTTACAGCAATTACATGTATTGTGTTAATTTGTTATTAGAATGCAGGTATAACATAAAATAAACGCTCTATGTGGCATAACATTCTAGAGTAAAATTGAGCGAGTGCGTTCGCGGCTTAGAGAGCAGTGAATGTTGTTCCAGTCATAGTAAAAAAAGCGGAAACACCTGACTTTACCCTAGCCTTACTGTTGACGTTCGGGAGAGAAGATTTGGGTTTCGTTCATTCTTACCCATCACATTAATTTGATACTTTTCTTTGTCCACCTGATCTGTCGTGGAAGTTTGTATCGACACTGTTTGCGATGTTTAAACACGGTTCTATAATAATGGTGATCAAAAGTGAAGCAATTACATACGTGAATCGGTGACTTCGGGATTCGTAAACTATCGATAACCGTTGCAATGCTGGTTCGGATGGCATTGAATAAATAAATAAATAAATTTTATTCTTGGATTTCCAAGGCATGTTGACCTTGAAGAATCTCTACTGTTCTATACTGTGTTTGGATTTAAACATTGTATGTGAATTAGTAGTAGCTTCTAAAATATTAATGCGAATAAATGTGTGCTTATTGCGACCATTTGACTTGTTTTTATTCCCTTCCGGTGGCAATTTTACCCGCTTGAGGTGCATTAGCTCCATGGACGGAAAAAGACATGTTGCTACTCGGAAAGATTTATCATGAGGCAACTGAAATGGTCACTGGTTCCGGTCGATTTTCTCTCTCATGTCATAATTTAAATTACTTTGGCTAGATGCAAAACAATAAACTACGATTGGATTAACGTTTATACATATATTCTACGGTATTGTACAGTTATTTGCTTTTTCACCATAAATCTGGAATCTTAAATCTTGACGGTTCAACATGTGACACTTTTACAAATTAAAAATAAGCAGCCTTTCAATTATCAATCGTGAAGTTTCTCCAGAACGTCTAAAGCATTTCCTAATCTTTCTGCTTATTGATCTTCAACAATATTCTTTTGGATGGTCTGAAAAAGGTATCATCTCACAATTGAGACAGTCTGTAGGTTAGTAGCTTGAAGTGTGAAGATAATTTGCCTGAGGTTGGAACATTTGTCACGGTACCGGATTGAAAAAAGCACCGTCCAAAAAACCTTGCACGAGTAGATCGGTCAGCTAATTTTCTAACTAGGCTCAAAGGCTACCAGCGATATCACAACGTTCCAGTTTCTGTAAGGGAATACAGTGCTTTACGCGGTCAATGGCATCCGACATATCTCGGTGGCACACATGAATTATATTCCAAAAATCTACTTCTTGCGTTAATAATTGGGTTTTAAAACCGAATATCCTATCATAAATCGACACTGTGTTGCCCAGAATAGCCTATTGATTTGGAAACACGTGATTAGACGTGTTTCAATCCTTTATAGTACCTTGTAGGTGGTGAACGAATTGGTTACAGGCTTGCGAATTGTTGGCGCTGAGCGCATAAATATTATACAACATTTTTAGTCAGTCAGTGTGACAATTCAAGACAGCGATTCGCTGGATAACTCAATCATACGTCCGCTTAAAAAGTTTGCACAGTGCTAGAAAATATATATGCGGTAATTTCATTATAACCTTGAGATTACCTGCAATTGAATTCAATTCAATTTTAATGGTCTAAAAAGAATATAGCTTTACAAAAAACCACAGAATAATATGAGAAAAAGGTAAAAATCCGGAAGGCAGAAATTGTTTACGATTGGTGGGATGACAAACGTAGATGCATGGTGTTACGATGTATAGTTTTCTTCGATGCACGGGTTTAGGATCAAAAAGGCGTCAAGACTTATCTTGCAAATCTGCTGATTTGGTGCGTTTACAACATAAGCTCGCAGATTGTTCTAAGTAAAACAAACTCGTACGGCATAGAATGTCGTTTACATTTGAGCCGCGAGTGAGGGACAGTTAGAATAAATGTGTGAATAAATGTGTCTTATGCTAGCTCCGTAGGTTAAACAAGCATTATAGAGGGTGATTTGCGGTATTCAGAATATTGTAAACCAAAATCAAATCGTCCCAGAGATAACCACGAGGATGATCGAATAAATTGAGGGCTTTGGTTCGTTCGTTGCATGATTTACTGCTGATTATGGTGACAAGCTTGGTAGCTCGATGATATATTATTTGCATAGTTGCAACATCTTTTTAAGCCATGACCACCATGCTTGAACTTCTTATTTCATCGTGGGCCTTATGTGCCTATTTATTATGCAAGTAATTGTCTGTTTTGAGAACCTACCGAAAATCCTTTTCAGGACTGACAATTTTTGTAATGTTTTGCAATAGACCGAGTTGCAGTGGCTCGACATCGCTAGGGTACTGCTTATTAACACATCCAATTGAAGGCTAGTAAAGTACCCAGCAATTCTTCACATGTAACAGTTATTTTATTTAATGAAATTGGAAGCGTCACACGCGTATTCAGTTGTATGTCAACGCAGTCATCTGGAATAAATACTGTAGCATTATGGTTAAGGTGAACATACGCTGTGTCAACTGCGATGTTGGTCATTCAAACGTGCGCCTTAAATCCCGCTTTTAATGAACAATGCTTGTTCAATATCTGATCAAAAGCTTTGGATTTCGCTCTATTTTTGACAATTGTCAGCTCCATGCTGTATTTCGTCCTCAATAATAAGTTTATTGATTTCATTTCTTAGTGACCGTAAGGAAACGACGTGTTTTTCATGGTTACCTGGCGATTGTTTGTATAAGATTTACACATTGTGTTGCTGTATGCATCGGTTGGCTGGAAGACGACCGCCGCCATTGAGCGCAGAATGAACGTGTTTCAAACTTAGTGCTTGAGAAGGATTCTACGAATTTTTTGGCCACACATCATTTCGAATGAAGAGCTCCCGAGAAAAACTGGTCTGGAGGTGGTATCTACGGTAGTCAAAAGACAACGGTGTAGATGGTTCGGCCATGTCTGCAGGATGGATCCCAGTTCGCATACGAAGGTAGCTATTCACTGGCGTCGGCAAGGTAAACGAAAAAGGGACGGCCCGAGGAAACTTGGCGCAGAACGTTGGAACGCGAACTACATGCACAAGGATTCACGGTGCAGACGGTAACGGAAGCAGCGGCAGACCGGAACCACTGGCGTGAAGTTGTCTTCGCTTCATGTGCCACCCGGCACGGAGAGGACTGAGTGAGTGAGTGTGAGTGAAAAACCTTTTGAACTTTCATGTAAATATTTCAGTTTAACTGCAATATCAATATCCGTTGCTATGGGAAACCAGTAATTTTGGTTTAAAATTTTATGCAACCACATCTGACTACTATCTTTTTGTGAGTAATCACATTGCAAACATTATTTTTAATTAGTTTTATTCAAAATTGAGGTTGTAGAGTTAATGTCAGCACATAAACCTCTATACATCTGAAGCGGGCATTTGAGCATTAAGTCTCGCAAACAATGCATTTTGACATGAATGCGTTTTAGAAATCCATATTGTGCCCAAGTTAGTAATTTATTGCCCCAAATTACTCTATGAAACATTTCACACTGAACTTTAAACCAATTTCGAATCCAGTAAGATTGCGTCGCACGGTGATGATTTACAAGAACTGAATGAGTAACAGTTTTGTATATTGGTAATGAAATCCGGTTATTAGTTGGCTGGTAAGATTTTCTAATGCTACGAATATTTGAATAATCGGGGACACAGATAAAATGACCACAGAATAAAGATGGTTACTCTATCTTTCATAGGAGATTTATTCATCTGAACACTGCTCCATTTCTCTCGCACTACCTTAAGACTTATGTCAATAGAACTCAGGCTTTTAACGATATTTATTCCCCTAAAGTTGGTGACACCTACCTAAATTTTGATCAAAAAACTTTCACTGGGAATGCAGCTGCATAAATGACGATATCCGCGAATCCAGCTCACATCCTCTAAGAATAAACTACCAGGTTCAATTTAGTCGTGGTATTTATGAAGGACATGAATTATTTCGTTCGTTTTCCATTTTAATAACTTCATATAATATAACGTCTTATATTTGAAATTTCCGAATGACTGTTCGCTCAAGACTTTAAGAAATCTCAAGAAATTATATTGGTTCGGTACATTGTTAGACCATGACGCATGATGCCAAGTACTCAATTCCGAGTGTCGCTGAGAAGTTTTATTTAAATATCCGAACCCTGTCTACTGTGATATGGGCCGGAGTGTACTCTATTTCCAGTCAATTCAATTCAAAAAGCACATGTTGAGAGTTTTCTAGTCGAAAGAAACAAACTTAATCTCGTCATGTGTATAGAGAGCTTTAAACAATCTAACAGAAATATAAGATTGAATTATGTTCTAGCGCAGCACACTCATTCGTGGACAAACACGAGATGATTAGTCATTCCTACTATACGCCAAATATGATGCTACACTGAACACAGTATTGCCACCTTGAAATTAAAACCACATCTGAAATTGAAGATTGCTGCAGGTTATTTTGTCAAGAATATGATTTATCTAAATGCTTTTAAATATGAAAAATCATTTAGAAAATTGAGATTCTATAATTTCACAAATCGGCATGATGGAAGAAAATTTGAAACTACTCATTATGTGTAATGTAACAACAACACTTGACCTTGTCTTGACGCCTGAGGCAACCGCAGTAGAGGGTATACAATACCTGGCACCACTGGGGAAGAGTGATCATGTTTTACGTTTTTGATTATGTATGTAGTGCGGAACGATTATGTGAACAGACGAAAGTCATAAGGAAAATACAATTTGAATCCTTAAATATCAGTCTCCGGGATGCACACACTCATGAGTTTGATGCAATGGATCCTGGCTCATATTACAATTCGTTTCTAAATTATCTCAATTCGAAGATTTACGAAAACTCGATTTTTGTACCACACAAATGCAGCTACAACAAACAGTTTGTTATTCGGAGTAGAACGAAGAAATGGTTAGCTGTTAAGCGCGAGTCTTGGGTAACTCATAAGAAGTTTGGTACGGAAGAAACTTGGAAACGATTCTGTAAGATACGGAATAAAGTCACTACTCTTGTAAA
>JACCGJ010008686.1:0-34645 GCA_013407085.1 Atriophallophorus winterbourni | reverse complement strand
TTGATGAAGAAAGATTTGTTCTGATGGCTTCTGACATTTGTTAACGAATACGTCTGATTGTTTTGCCCGGCGGTTTTGCATCGAATTGTGTAGTAAAATTGCCATGTCACTCATTATTCTGGGAACGCTTAATGTCTGCACATCAAATTTCACATAACTGATGCTTGAAGACCAAACGACAATATTGAAAATTTATGTTTAAGAAAGCATTCAAGTTCACAGTAACCAAAGGACAGTATCCTTTGGAATAACAAGTATAAAAGTGAATTTTTGGAATGGTTGCCAAGCTTGTGATAAACCGAAGGAGTTTTCAGCAGTTTAGAAATATTATTTTATGCTTATTTTGTATACAGGCCTCCAGTTTCTTTCAAAATGGTGGACTGCGTGAATTTTAAAGACAAAAACGACACTCATTAAGCTGAAATATCCCTCGCAGTTCCTAGTCGAATGTGAAGATCATAGTTTCTCGGAATCCATTGTGTTTGAGAATCCTAATGCTCATTATTCTAATTGGTATACAGTTTGATTTACTAAATAAAAGTACAATAAATAAAGAAATGGAAGCAGGGGCCCGTAATATCTCTGGGTTTTAGTTTGAACTAATGAAGATCACATTTGCCAGTGGCTCGTAAATAGCTAACTCTTTCTCTCTCTTTTTATGACTTTATTCACTAATGACAAATCCCGAAATCCCTCCAATACCTTTGCCTCAGTTTGCTAGATCATTTTAAATCTGCAAGAATCAAAATTCAGAGTTCAATAAGTTATGGTATAAAACGCGTGTAGCTGTACAACAACATAAAATAAACAAAATAATATAAATAAATAAATAAAATGAAGTATAATAATTAAGGCGTTAATAAGAAAGACACTTTTGTCGGTCATTTATTATCCCGGAATGAAAAAAAATTCATTATGAAATTCGTTCGGAAATATCTTGCAGAGTTTCATAGTGCCCATCTTAATTATACAGAAATGCTACATGGCCGAGGATAAAGCGATACGTGAAGTGATTTTGCGCTGAGTCGGTTGAAATAACGGATCGCCGTATGAATGTGACGATCATCTTCACAATCTCGCTTCCGGTTTCGCAGCGGATAAACATTAACGTACATGGATCTTGGTGTACGCAACAAATAGGTAAACAGGCTAATCAGACAGCAGATGCTGATCACCAAAACAAATGTGATCACATCGCATTTAGAGATTACCTTGATAGTGCGTGTCTATCATAACACGCCGAATGCCCACTTTGACCTATGCTGTACTTAGACAGCGTATGACTCGTCAGGTAATTAAATTCAAAGTAATTCAAAGTTTTAATGGTCCAAAAAGCAAATACTTTACAGTAACCACAGATTAAAAATATAGGGAATGCATAAAACAACACATACGTTTTATCAACATAGAAAGTCAGCACGTGTATTCAGGTGCGAGGGTGGATTTAGTCAACATATACTTGTCAAGTTCAGCCTTGAACAAGTTCAGGCTTGATGCGCAAATGATATGTGGGGGCAGATAGTTCCATATAAAACAAACTCGGACAGCAAAGAAAAACCTTCTACAATTTGATCTGGAGTGTGGAATAATTAACTTGTAGCCCCGCTATCTGCTACCACGTGGTTCTTGCCGATGGAACAGGTTTTTAAGTGTTTCAATGTATGCAGTATTTTGAAGAGTAGGATCAAGTCACCCCCGAGAAGACGGTAAGAAAAGTCAAAGAGGTTCAGAGTTGCAATCCTCTCCTCGTATGGCCTATTATATAGACGGTCACCAGTTTTGTAGCGCGGTAGTATGCGCGGTGCAGCAACGTCATGTCCTTCTGTAACCATGGGGACCATGCTTGAAAAGCGTACTCCATTGTTGGTCTGATATAGGTGTTCATTATCCGCGGGAGTATCTGCTTTGTGAAACTGCCGAACATGCAATTATTAACATGATCCCTGTTCGTATCGACACCATTGGTCTTACGATGCTTCTGCTTCAGAAACAAAACCTTGCCAACAAACTCATTAACAAAAAACTTTCTTTTTCATGGATATGGCTCTCCGAGTGGACACAAAAAGTTCCAACATCTAGTCGGTTCGAATGAACGTAATTCCCTTTTGTATGCTTATTTATTATGCGGGTATAATATTGATGTTGCCGCCTGTGTTCAATCTTTCGCATATGAATATCGTTTAAACCGGGGGTAGTTGAATCACATAAAAATAAACCTATGACACGTTTTGTGCGGCATATTAGAGATAGTTTCCTTGATGTTCGAGTCCAAGATGTATTTATAGTTGGTACCCGAAACGCTTGAATCTTATCCATGTGGGCTATCATTACATTACGTTTTCACACGGTGGGCGGATCCTGACAGTTGCATTTGAATATTTCGACCATTGCTGGTAATATCTGGGTTGAGGAAGTGTTGTGTAAGAGTTAGGCCTACCAATCCCAAATGGCAGAATTCAGAGAAATTTGTACAAAGACAGTGCAAACGACAAGCTTGTTAACCATTTTTTTCACATACGAGTCAAGTTTTAATCCACGATTCTCATAGTGGTTCGTCTTCATCCTTGAAAATCTTTCAAAATTCGTCTACAATCCAAACGCTTTCAAAAACACTGGAGGTCTCGTATATCTCCACATATACGATTGTTTATTTCGGTTAACAAATAAGGGGCTAAACATTTTCTTCATTACAAACACTCTAAAAAGTGCATTTTAGTTAGTTCATAGTTTAACTTTGCGAAAGTATGCGCACTGTACTATAACGTAACGGTTATTTCTCACTATTGAAATGCTACGAAATAATGGTACAATTAGACCAAACATTTTTCGACTGCGTTTGTTTTCTTGGGAATTTGAGCAGTCGTGTTCACGAAATCGCATAATTACTGATAATTGTTGTTGTTGTTGTTGGCCGCCTTCGGTCGATGTCGATCATGGATGCAAATCACAATTGCATGATGTTTTCGTACTGCACCGTCCTATGCGCGAGGAACAAACTTTCCCGCAGTGCACGCAACGATTAGCTGTACTCAACCGGCGTCAGTTGCACGACGGCGGCATGATCTGCGTTCAACAGCCAAGAGCTGTATCTGCTCCTCCTCAGCTTGCAGACGACGCATTACACAATGCCTCCAACGAGAGCGTTCAAGAGCAAATTCTTCCCAACTCGCCGGGTCAATGTCAAGAGCTTTCATATCTAGTTTGCAAATGTCTTTGTACCGCAAGTGCGGTCTTCCCAATGGTCGACTTCCTGATTGCAACTCATCATAGAGTAGATCTTTCGGGAAAAACGACTATTTTCCATTATGTACACGAAACCAAGCCACCAAAGGTGGCGCTGTAGACCACCTTTTGAAATCACTTCAGCACTAGTCACTGTTTCCATTCACGATTTCCAATTGTGACATGCAGAAGGTGAATTTCGAGCGGAAATATATGTTTCGGTAAATTTGTTTTTCCGGTGTGTGTAATGCGACAGAACTAACGGTTTTCAGAACAACAACATAGTATTGTTCAACAAAAAAGATCGTAACGTGTGTTTAAAGATCATTTCGCTTGTTGACGAAAGAATTTCTGGCGGTAAGCTGTTCCGCAAAACGCATACACGGACTGCGTAAAATTCACGGGACAGTTTAATCGTGAATGCGATATTTGAATCGTCAGATTGTGACTACGGTTCGGAACATTGGATCGAATTTTAAATATTTGTCTGAGTGGGGAGGACACCGTCTGGATTATTCGGTAGGTCAGGATTAGGTCAGCTCGGATGCACTTGAACTCGAGAGTGCACAATCCTAGTCTAGTCAGTCGCTGCTCAATTCAGTAAGCATTGTGGTTGTCTTTCTCTATCAAGATTCAAACCAACGCCTTATCACATCCACAGACGCTGGATAGCTGTGATGGCTGCCTAATCTTTGTCTTTGACTGCATTCCCACCAACCTGTGTAATTTCATCTGCCTCTTTTTGAATACGTTCCCTATAGAGTTTCACATCCTTTGGCATCAATTACATGTAACCAAAACCCAGGCTGTGATATGTGTCTAGAGCGTGTTCATCAAACGCAGAATCCTTGGTCCATAAAGCGTATTTACTGTAATTGTGGATTTTGAATTCTGATGATTTTTTATGTTTGTTTATTTTAATAGAATAATATATACAAGTTGAGAAGTCAACAAATCTCATGAGATGGAAAGATGGGTAGGGAACTTCTCATCTCTTTACTCTAGGGACAGTACGGTTTTGCCGCATGCTCTTGAATATTTTGAGCGGTTGCCAACCATTTAATATCTAGATACTCCACAATGACAAGGCCCTTGGTGACGACGGAATTCCACCTGAGCTCGTCAAATGATGTAGAACAGCATTAGTACAGCCTCTTCACCATTCGCATCTTCAGTGCTGACAGAAGGAGTGTTTCCCACAAGAGATGCGAGACAAGAAAATCATCACGCTATTTGAGAACAAGGGCGATAAAGGCGACTGGAACAATTACAGAAGAATCTCCCATCTGAATATCGTAGGCAAATTGTTTGCTTAAGTCTTACAGATCCGGCTATCAGTTTTAGCTGATCGAGTTTACTCTGAACCTCTATGTGGCTCCCGCAGTGGAAGATCAACGCTTGACATGATCTTCTCCTTGAGAAATCTTCAAGGAAAGTGTCTGGAAAAGCATATGTCATTACATTCTGTTTGTGTTGATTTAACGGAGGCATTCGACTATGTCAGCACAAAGGATCTGTTAAAAATGCTTCATCTTAAAGCCCTCCACCCAAGACTGCTCAAACGCGTTATTTTGTTCCATTTTGCATGGAGGGTTCAGTCCATTTTAACGTTTTGAGTTGCGAAGATTTCGAATTTAGCCGAGGCGTCAAACAAGGACGTGTTCAAGCTACCTCCGCGTTTCTTTATTTTCTTTGCTCTGCTTCTAAAGCACGCTTTCGGGACGCGAATGATGGCATGTTTTTCAACCTGAACCGGTTGAGGGCACAACCCACAGCACGGGATGTGTTAATCTTTGAACTGCTTTTTGCCGAAGATGCTGTCATTATTGTTCACTCCAAAGAACATCTCCAGTCGATAAAAGACTGGCTTTCGGCATGCAAAGAATCTGGGTTAACAATCAGCATGAGCAAGACCAAAGTCCTTCGTCAGTGGATTGTATCGCATCCAATCATTACTGTTGGAAACTGTCAGCTTAAACCAGTACATCATTTCACATATCGTGGTTCAACCATTGAGAATAAACCCTCGCTAGATACGGAGATTGATAAGCGGATTGGCAGAGCAGCTGTCATTTTCTCCCGATTAAATTTTCTTGTTTGGGAAATCGCAAGTTGACTGTAAAGACAAAGATGATGGTATACAACGCGTGCGTAATAAATGCTTTACTTAATGCAGTGAAACCCGGACCACACACGCAATACTGAAATGGAAGCTGAATGCTCTCCGTCTACGAAGCATTCGTCGTATCTTGAACACCTCGTGGATTGACAAACTGACTAATGCCGAAGTGCTTAGAAATCTGTTCTACATGGCATGTTCACCCTACTACATCACCGCCTGCGGTAGCTTGGCAACATTTACAGAATGGAAAATGGTCGTTTTTGCCGAAAGATCTACTCTATGGTGAGTCGAAATCGTAAATTCGGCCGCATTTACGGTACAAAGACGTTTGCAAGGATATATTAAATCTCTTGACATTGACCCGGCGAGCTGGGAAGAACTTGCTCTTAGCCGATCACTTTGTAATCATTGTGTAAATCGTCGTCTTCAAGCTGGCGAGTACTGTCTATCGTTGCGTGCGCTGCGGGTGATATGGTTCCTCCTGAATCTGACTGTTTAGTCATTCGAAAATCTGTGGAACATGAAAAATATCATGCGATTGTGATGTACATCTATGGTCGACATCGACAGCAGTCTACACACGTGCAAGAGAGGCAAAACGCACCGCTTCTTAATAATATATCCCAGTTGTTAGTCACCTTTAAGTTGCGTGACGAATTGTATGTACAAATTCAAGTACTAGTATAAAGTGGAATCTGTATTAATGAGGATAAACAAACGCAGATTTTCAACCATTGGAGATTTTCAACCATTTATCCGGGATTCTATCCTAGCTGAACAAGTTCTGGTTACCGGTATTTAAATGGATATTAGTAACGCGGAAGTAATAAGATTGGATGTGAAACCTTACAATCTAAGACTTAAAGGTGAGGTGGTTAAAGGACGAAAGTTGGTCGAAATGCAGTCACTAAGATGAATCAGGCGGACTGCTCCACAAAGTCACCCCCGGTATGCAAATGATAAGAAATAACGTATATAAACCATAGTGTGCAAGCAGGCTTATCAATATCTGGGACTGCTGTGTCCATACTATTGACTAATCCTCAATCATTATTCATCGAGTACATTGAACATGAGTTTCATTTACTACACAGTTTGTGACATTCATTCTTTCTTTAATTCATTCAGTCATTCAATAAAAACGGTTATGTAACGATTGTGTTATTTATCACCAACGGTTGGGTCTGCAGTGCTACTGACTATGGGTCGGCTGACCGACAAGGCAGCTTGTACCTACTGAAATATTCGCAACCAGAGTGACTGGTTATAACAGGGACGTTGTTCGCAGATACACACAATCTCAACACTTAAAGGGGTTTATCAACGGAGTTTGATCTGGCCTTTCTGTCATATATGGCTTAAGATTGATTAGGTAGAAGTAATTTCAACCGGAACCCCGGTCATACTGGTACCACTGGTCTGACGAAACACATGTGCCAGATAACAAGTTGTATTGGAGAATTCTCTAAAATTTTATTGCAAACGTCTTGTGTGCAAAAACACGAAAGATTAACTCGCTCTGGTTCGCCGTATGGCATGAAGCCAAAATTCCGAAATACCATGCTAAATAATTCGCTCGTTACGCGATTAAACTTGGCGCTTTCTCAGGTACTGCTAGTGTGATAAAACTCTGGATTGGATTGTGTCTGTTCTTGGCTTTCTTCGGTCAATTTCATACATTCAATTCAATTCAATTCAATGGTCTTAAAAGCACATAGCTTTACAAAAACCACAGAATAATATGGGAATTACGAATAACATTGGTAGTAAAGACGGGATTTGTTTGCTGACTGATCAGTTCAGGAATCACGTAAAAATACATAAGGCAGAAATTGTTTTCAACCGGTTGGATGGGGCAAAAATGTATAGTTTACTTCGATGCATGGGTTCAAAGCTTTTATGGTGCAGAATATATAGGTTCAGTGTTTGGATTGGTCGACATGAAGTTGTCCAAGTTAGTATTATATATATCCAAGTTGGGTGAATGTGCAACGTTACGGGGTATGGAGCTACAGATAAAACATACACGTACAGAATAACAATACCTTCGACATTTCAGCCTCGAATCGGGAATACATGCTATATAGTCATGACTCCGGCTTGTTCGTGGTGGTAGTCGTATGAATAGTTTATTCAGGGGATGGTTGGGAGTATGCAGTATATATATATATATATATACTCCTATTGTTATTTTCCTCCCCTTTAACTGTCTACTCCGGGGCAACCTGACAGTATATTAGCCCACGTGCAGTCTCTGACTGTGCGGCACTTTGCCTGTATCAGACTTGTTATTTTATACATACATAGTTAAGAAACCGTGATACTGGTTATTCATAACATCAGATGCTTTTTTAATTGAACATTCTTGGTCTTTTGTTGTTACGTTTTCTTCTCGATTAAGGTTGACCAAAGATATATATTAAAAACGCATGATGATTTCATACTTTACAGCATTTCGAATGACTAAACTATCCGATTCGCACAAACAATATCTCCCGCGGCGTCCACATCGGTAGGCAGTACTCGGTCAATTGGTGTCAGTTCTACGCTAACGGCGTGATCTACGAGCTGCAGTATCTGCCTTTCCTTAGTTTTTAAATGACGCTTTGCACAGTGCTTCCAAAGTAAGTGGTCTACAGCAAGTTTTTCCAAACTCGTTGGGTAAATAATAAGAGACTTCATATCTATTTGCATGCTTTCCGTCACACACACACCACACGACAACAGTGGCATACAAGCGCTCCTTGTTTAGACTTCATACCTCTTTTGCAAACGTCTTTATACAAAAAGTCCGGTCTGCCTTAATATCGACCTCCCGATTGCAACTCACCATAAAGTAGATCTTTTAGAGCATGACCATTCTCCATTCCGTATATATAACCTAACAAGTCTAGGCGGTGCTATCGTTTTAGGGTAAACATGTTCTCAAAATCAAAATATTTTGACTGCAGCGCAACACAGTTTCAGACGAAATCGTTGCTGTTTATCTAACCTTGTTACAACGTTCGAGGATTGGACCAAGGCACTAGATGGAGGTTAGGCTGTACATGCTTGCTACATCGATATTTCCAAAGCTTTCGTTAGAGTAAACCAATGTCATTCTAATAAAAAAGCTCGAATGTAATGGAATAACTTGAATATTGCTAAATTGGATGAGGGATTATCTTACTGATAAGCATGTCCAAGTTGGCGATGGCAACACCTTCTCTAGAAGAATAAACGTCATATGTAGAGTTCTGCAAGGTTCTGTTCTTGGACATCTTCTATTCTTGGTTTATATGCGCGTTACAGTAGAGAATATTGGATGTAAATTGATACTGTTTGCCCATGATACTAAAGTATGGAAACGTGTCAGGTCTGTTAATGACTGTATGACATTACAACGGGATCTAAGCATCTTATTTCGCTGGTCCCAAAATTACCATTTAACCCTGTGAAATTTAAAATGGTGCGGCTTGTAAAATTTTGCAGGGCACGTATCAGCTTGGCACGCAAGATCACCCAATAAAATGATCCAGGTATCTGGGTGTCGTTTGATCTTAAGCCTGAACATGATTGCCGGACCGTGTACAATAAAGCCTACTTTTTGCGTCTTCTAAAAAGGATATTCAGGATTCTCAAGCCCGACACCTTACACTGGTTAATTAATGCGTATGCACGCTTTGTGATTGAATATTCCATCCAATCCTAGACATCATGTGTGAGGAAGGATATCGAACTACTCGACATGATTTATCTTCGTGCGACAAAATTGTTCTCCCGTTACAGAAAGTTGCCTTTCAAAGCGTGAATGTTGAAACTAAATTTATACGATTTTACACAACGACGGATACGTAGTGACCTCATGTTGACATTCAAAATCCTACATACTGAAAACCATCCCCTTAAACACTTGATAAAGCCCAATGGCCTTAGTCGAACATGAACACATTCAAAGGCTTTAAGCATTCTGCATTCTCGATTGGATATTCGTCGTAATTTTTTCTCGGTAAGAATTTGTTTCACTTGGAACACTTTGCCTGTATAAATCACACGCTCGGAATCTGTTGAGGTTTTCGCTTCCAAACTCGATGAGTTTATGACGAACTATGCGGTATGTGACTGTCCCTATTAATTTTTGAGATATTTTATATATATTTTTATATATTCCATATACCTTGTCATCCTATGGTCATTGTTAAGCTTACCGCTTTTTATAACAAAACTTTATGAGTTCTGAGTTCTGAGGTCTGTAGACCAGTTCGTTACTTTGTTCGTCCACTATATTGATAGATTTATTCAAAGATGATATGCGGGTAAAAAGCTATGCTTTACAAGACCCACGAAAATGTACATCGGGTCGGATGGTAAAAGATATCAAAATATTGTTAGAGATTATTGTTAAACGTGAACAACATACTTGCACATGTGGATATCTAGTGATTTCTACTGCTTCTAAGAGGCTTTTTCGGACGCTGTTTGCTGGATATTATTTTCACCTTCGATGATAAATCAATGATAACACGGAGTTGGCTGTAAAACGTTTCCCAGAATTCCTTAGGTGATTTGAGTTCAAGGAAATCCCATCGATTTGCAGTCGTAAGGGCTCGAAGCAAGTCATAGTTCACAGTTGTACACGTTCGTTGAGTATTTCCTGCTGGTTCGTATTGATAAAAATAATCAAATGTCATGACAACATGATCACTCAATCCGAGTGGAGCTGTATAGGAAACAGATTCTTACATGAGTTCTTTGTTTGTCAGTATGAGGTCCAGGGTAGATGGGGTTTGTTCAGATCGAAATCGCGTTGGTTGTTGTACATGGTTGTAAAGAGGGTTGCAAGTCATTATTTCTTGAAGAAAAATGTTGAATGAATCGTCACCTGTAATGTGTGTTGCAAGTGTCGGTACATTAAAATCATCTAGGAGGAGCGAGTTTGTGTATGTGAGCTTCAATGCAAAACGTATTGCATTAGAAAGAACAGTGCCAGCGACAGATGATGAAGATGGGGGGGGCGATAAATCAATGCTAAGAGGCACTTACGCTTATCAAGTAAGTCAAAAGAGCAAAACAATATATCTGGGACATCTTATTCGGGGTAGAGAAGTATAGTGCATTTGATGCTTTCTTGTAAGTATAGGAGGACACCGCCAGCTTTCGTTGCTCGATCTTTTCTGTAAATCATCATATGAGGGATTTTGAGTTCAGAGTCGTGTATAGAATTACGCAACCAGGTTTCTGTCACTGCAATCAAATCCCAAGACGCCACGGGTGCACGTGAATACAGTTCAGTTTACTTGCCCAGAAATCCCTGAGCGTTGGTGTAGCAGCATGATAGCGATTTGATTTTTGTTGTAGATGAACAGCTTATAGTAGTAGATTCGTCGACCCCGAATTGGTCGGCTGCACCACGGTTTTGTCTCAGGTGCATGTGATTGACTTGGTAGCGAAGTCATTTCAGGAACAATAGTGCGGAACGATATTTTGAGAAGATGAGGCTGATGCGATTCTTTTTTTGGTATAAGGCGCACAACATGATTCGTTATTATGTCCTTTAAACCTAGGATCTCTTGCAATAATCTCCATTCACTGCAATCGTGTTGCAGACGTTTGCTGGATTATAGTTCGTTCGAAATGGGTAAACCATGAACTATATCAGCTCGGCGATTTATAGCCTCTTTTGCTAGTTCCAGATTATTGCGACGAATTTGCCGTTCTTCCAACGGAACGTCCGGAAATATTCGCACAGCCGATTTGTTTACAACTAAAAGAGATGAGGTGAGCAACATATTTTCTACATCTTGGACGGACATGAGCACTATACGCAGTAACATGGGTGTGTTCGCTCGAGGTGAGTTCGGGGGTCTGAACAATCGCGTCAGCGACGCAGGTGAGGCAGTGATGTCTAAGTTTCTGCAAAAATCATTCCATTGTTTCCTGTCATCTGCGTCGCGTTGCTTTAGCGATGGCGAAGTTGATTCAACGAGATTACTACAGATTACCGTTAGATCTTCAATGTTTGTCTTTTGGGGTTTTTTTAGTGTTCAAACTCTTCGGTCTAAGCTTATGCACATCCTTCGATAATTCAGCACTTTCATTCACTTGACTACAAGTCTTATTCGCAGACTCATCGGCCGTACCGAGCTATTTTAAGGGACTTCGGTGGATTTCTGGAGAAATAAGCGTTTCCGTAGTAGTTAACGCTTCCCTGCAAGACTTGCGCTTAATGTGGTTAGGGACTGCGTTTAGAACTGGTTCCAGCGCTTTCTGACACGCAAATGTTTGGAAAGACTCTAACATGTTTTCAAACCGTATAAGGTTCGCCTCTACAGCGAACATGCGTCTTTCCATAATAGAATCAGTGTTTTCGGATCACTAGTTACTTTCAATCTGCATGGATTACATATATAGCAGATGCCTGGTAATTTTTCATTATTAATTAGCGTCACAGATTCGGGTGATAAATACATTTCACAGTTCGCATGAATAGCAATTGAACACAAGTAACATTTAACTTGACGCGATCTGGGACTTACCAGCTTTTGACAAAGTTTGCACTTTTTACAAGCCTCGTCGTCAGGTCCGTTTAAGGTCACGTCGGGTCCATTTAAGGTCACGTTGTCAGTGGTCGTTACAATCTCGCAAGATCGAGTCGATACATTGGGCGAAGCGGTCGATTATCGATCGGTGTCCCTCGGTGGAGTGTCATATCATTGTAGTAAATAGTCCATATCCTCAACACAAAATGTGTAAAATGTTTGCTAAGACTAATTTCAGAAATAACTGCATCAACCCAACAGACCATCCACCGGGTTAATAGTACACTACTTGTACAGATGGAGCTCGTCAGCTACTGGCAATCCATCTAGGGGAAGGAAAACCCTGACCCCAAACCCCCACTGCCTTGTGGGTCACCCGATTGCGGGAAAGGCTTCGGGAGAAACCCCCCCCGAGGAAAAATCCGGAGAGAAGTCCCGTAGGTAGATAACTGGCGCACAGCGCGTTTATCTGCCAACTCCCTGCTGCCTTGTAGGTTGCACTTGGCTGTGCAAAGGCTAGAGAGGTGCACTCGAACAAACACCGAGTGGTGCTGGGGACATCACTTGTACACTACCCCCAAGAAACTTCATGATGATGTCTCAATGGGTCTGCGTACCGTCTACGAAGTTCGGAGGTGGGAACGAGACTGGATCACGATCTGCAACGATCTCGCCTCCGATCGACGTGCGTGGGCTGGTGCGATCCGAGACATCAATGAAGCCGGCTAATCCACCCGTGGAGCCAGCCGCACAAACGTAAAGTTCATAAGTACACTACTTGTACAGCTTGACAAAGACTACCCGCCCAAGCGAACCCGATTAGGGTCCGTCGCAGTGCCAGGGTGAAACTCCACCCGTGGTCAGTGGGCTTATTATTTTATCTACTTAACTAATAGTTTTACCAGTTCAGATAGTGCCAAAATTTGTATGGATAAAACAAAAAATCTTTGATATATTTTCAGGAAAAATTCTAACTAACGAGTATGGACGAAATCGCGTAGCATGTCAACAGATTCACGCCAAAGATTTTCGTAGCAATGTCGATTGAACTTCTGCATGATAAATAGGCCATACAAGCATGATATCCTTGGTTGAGAAAAGATAATCAGATAATGGAAAATACACAGCGCAAAGCGACAACGCTTGTCCATGGACTTTCTCAGACGATTGAGATTGCATTTGGCTCAATACAGACGACAAATAGGGGCACCGATGTTCATTTCGACATTGCTTAATCAAACAAATCATCCATACAGCCATTTTGCACATTTTTCCCACAATACACATGGTCACCCGTTTGAACATTATCAACAGCAGTAGCAATATTTATTTTCAGTCCACAGTGCCCAAATAAATCATATAATTGCAACTTGACATCACATTGTTGAAACGCTGAGTATTAAGCTGTTACTCTTCGATGGAAAATTGAATGATATTCATCCAGAGCATGTAGTTAGTGGTGATGCTTTAACGTTGCCTATGGCTGGCAACTTCATCCTAATGTCTGAATTCATATTGATTGATAACTTGAAATAACTCCAAAAACTGTTACCAAAATTATGGCTGGTGATTTGAAAACAAAATTCCAAGGTTATTATTAGTGTATTAGTGCCACAAGGTTGATCGTCGCCATATTTGGCGATCAATTTTTCCGCGGAAAAACAGCACTGCAAAGCTTGTTCTAACATTGGACAAAATAATCAATATTCTTTAATGAATAATTAGGTTAAATATTCAGAATTTTTTCAGAGCAGGTGCATAAACTAGCAGTGCAATTTAAATGCAGATTTGTTTCTTGAATTTTTAGTCGTTGTGCAAAAAATGACTGGTATTTTCAGTTTGATGAATTTTGTGAATATCTCCTATTAAATGCGATTTGTTTAGATTGCTACTGCCATTGAGGTTCGTGTTAAACCGTGTAACAAACTGTTGGTAAAGTTTTCTCTTTCACTAATGCCATCTAAAAGCCCTTGAAAAACATATGTCGCATTTATTCCTCTATTTTGTTGCTATTATACAAATTACTACCCACTCACAAGAGAAGCATGAAAAATTGTTGTTCAATGTTTTGATAGGACGAATGCAAAGATCAGCCATGTTTATACTCCTTTTTAAACGGACGACATCAAGGTTTATATTATACCATTATACCACGCTTTTAATTTTTCAAAACAGACAATTCCCCGTATAATAATTATCTACGTGCGTCACACAATAGAATATGAAGTTTAAGCATGGTCGCCTAAACTTAAAAAAGATGTTGCGACATTGAATATAATATAATATATATAATATAATACTAAAATTGTCGCCGGACTCGGCCCGAAACCATGCAATCACAACCATAAAATTATTCGAATATCCATGTCGTCGTCTCCTAACAGATTTTGTTTTGGCATACAATAGTTTGACTAACACAAATTACTCTTTCCAACGGTTATTTAATCTGCAGGGCTAGGGTAAGACAGGATCTCACAGATCGATTCTGACTGTCCCTCACGCAGGACTCAACTTAAGACGACATTTTAGCCGTGCGAGATTGTTTTACTTGATTCAATCTACCAGAATATGTGGTGAACTCTCAAATCTTGATGTCCTTTTGCCCTTAGCTCTTGCATCAAAGAAAACTATACATGGTGTTCAACTTGTGTTCTCCGAGCTTGCGTAGTTGTTCTTGAACGTTTCGTCATCAGGCTAGATGACATCATCAGCAAAACTTCTTTCGAAGCGTCTTGTAGTTGGAATTCGTTGGTTATTATACCGTTTGCCTGTCCGTTCACGGTCACTCCCGCGGATTGGTCGAGTTCATGTTATGCCTTCTCCGTGAGCGATTTCTCTCCAAAACGATACATCCTGATCTCATAGAACTGCGTGTGCCACCCCACCGTACAAGCGAAATCAATTTATGTCATTTGGATTTTGACCTGCTTCTTCAACTGCTCAGTAAACAACCTAATCCACCCGAAACGGAGGATATGCACTGTTGATGAACTCAAATAAGAGCGGAACTCGAGTCCAGTGCTTCCATTATGGACCGTCGTGATCAACTTTGTAAATAGTTCTATGGGCTTGGTACGGATAAGTAGCCACAAATATAACCAAATCCAATTTCTATTTGTTCTACTATTCGTATTTCTCATATTATTCAGTTGGTTTTTGTAAATCTATATGGTTTTTAAATCATTAAAATTGAATTGAATTTTTAATTGAACGGAAGGTTTGACAACCTTGGCGTGACGATAATTTTGAAGATGCTCATTAATATAGACTAGTGTCTACTCTAACAGTAAATGTTGAATGCCAAAAATATTGCACTTTAAATTGATTTGAACTTATTCAACGATGCCGATGACAACGCTTTGTACCCCCCTTCTCGCTTTGTACATCTCATTGTTTATGTATCAGATTGTGCAAATATAATAATAATTATTATTCACCGCCAGACTATTGTTTAATCTCGTGCCCATGTAGCCGCGCATTTCTGTCAAACTTTTTTAAATCCCACCAGTAGGACATAAATGGGAGAAAGTTCACATAGGCACACAATGTAATATTATGCGTTCCATCTGAATGGTGAGTCTAATCAAAGGTACTATATGCCCTATCCATTACCAGTAATTTGTCATGATTGCTCACTATCCAAAGCAACTCGAGTCCCTCATAAATTGCTTTCCGTCAGCATTCAGTGATTTAAAACTGGAAACCAGCACAAAGCAGACAAGGATTCGAATGCGAATTAGTTAACCGCATCTCATTCACACACTTGAAAAATGGCAGCTTGAACCAATCCAACACTTCAAACATTTCAGCTATCCTCTTGCTGGAAACTGAGGTCCATAAGCATAGTAGCAGAAAGCCTGGCGCCGTGTCATACTTTCACTTCGTAAATGGGAAAAAGGAAAATCCGGCCTCGATGTCTAATACGCAGGAGTGAAAATAACATATTGTTTTTAAAAAAGCGACATGGGCGATCAATGCCAATCACGAATAAAAACTGATAGCCATTTCAATTACGATACATTGCTTTCATTTTCAACATACCCCAAATAAAAATAGATTTTTGTTTTTCTTCAAAAATAGCCTCAGCCCCGTTTGTTATGCACTTTTAAGTATATGGGCAGCTATGTCAACTGACCTTTACCGTGTTCACTTGTATCAGGTTGAATTGGATACACACGGTGAAGAAAATGGACCACTGATCCTGGTCATTCCCACGAGACGTGACACACGGTAAGCGTACTATAGGCTGCTTAGCGGTAAGGTCAAACAAGTGGTGGTGGGTTGACTATTACTTAATCATGTTCCCTGTCCTGACTATCACCCTTGGTCTGACGAAGCTTCTGTGTCAGAAGTGAAACGTTAACCAAAAACTATTCTAACCGATTCCACTCAAATTTCTTTGCATTTGAATACACGATCGGTCCCAAACATATTCAAATCAATTGACAAATGCGAATATACTTTGCCAAATTCTGCGGTACGAATACACCGGTATAAGCGGCATTAAATTTGATCCAACAATACTAGAAGGGTTCAATTAAAATATATTATAAAGTTAGTCATCTTCAAGTTTGAAAATAACGAGTGCTACGGTTAAAGTAAGCTGACTAAAGTTTATCGCATAACGCGTTAGGCGTTGTTGAAGCTACCCTTATTGAGGATGAAATCATCATGTGCTCGAAATGGACTTTCTGATCGTAGTTGCTTCGATGCAGTCAACATGCTTTTTAAGTACGTATAATCAGTCATCTAGTAACGTACCGGAACAAGTAAGCCATTGAAGCTATCACAAGTTTATCAACCTATTCAATTACTCATAGAAACCTTCGAGAAACCTCCTTCGAGAGGTGGATTTGCAGAGATAATCTTTCATTGAGTATACCTCTCATGAACACATTTGGCATTCTTTGTTAGGCACGCGCTTCAAGAGAATCGACAACGCCGTATTCAAGGATTCAAGTATTTATAGTAAAAAAGTTAATACTTTAAAACAGAACAGGGTAACATAATGAATAAAAATTTGAAAAATAGTATTTATGGCATATATAGGCTCAATTTCGCTTTAAATATCGTCAAGCAAAAGGAGTCCTCCATCACATGCTGAATTCCAAAGAAATATTACACGTAGGAAAAACTGGTGCTTAAAATCAATCCAAGAATTTGTGATGTAAAAGGAAAATGTATGTACACTTGTCTCTTGCTCATCATACGCTGGAATCTAGTGTCTTAGTGAATGTTTTCGGATAGACAATATTCTAAACATAAATTGTGATATAATCAAGAAATTATCATTGTTGGTGGTCACATGTGACTTGGAACAATCAGCATTATAGCTCCGGAATATTGTCTGTTATTTTTATTTTGCACACACATTTAACTGTTTTCATAATTACAATACTCTATTGTGTTGTTGCTTCCCTTTTACGGTCCATGGTAACGATGGATGTGCATCCCAAGTGCAGGAAATACTTATACTCCACAACGCTACAACTGATTTTACAATCCTGTTGGTAAGTAGCACTCAATCTTACAATGAGCACCGTTGGCGTTGATTGTTGCAAGTCATTTGCTCAAACTAAAGGTAAGAAAATCCCCAGGAGCGGATGGCATCACACCGGATGTGCTCAGATTCTGTCACCGTCAGCTTTGTGAACCGCTCTCCAGTTTGTTTAATTATTCGTTGCTTAAGGGAGTTGTACCGAAAGATTGGAAGTCCGGCGTGATAACACCTATCTTCAAAGGTGGTTGCCGATCTGACGCTGCAAATTATCGTCCCGTCACACTTTTACCTGTTATTGCTAAGCTCATGGAACGTATAGTCTCGGAAAGAATAGTTGCACACTTCGAATCGCATAATTTGTTTTCGCCAGCGCAGCATGGATTTCGATCTCACCGATCTTGTCTCACAAATCTTCTCCTCACGTTAGACGACTGGACAAAGGAGATGGATAAAAGTTCTTGCATCCACGTCTGTTACCTAGACATTTCGAAAGCTTTTGACAGAGTCAATCATCATTTGCTTCTTCAAAAACTGATGCGTTTAGGAATATGTGATCCACTCCTCTCATGGTTGTGCGACTATCTGTCAGATCGCGACGCCCGAGTTAAAGTTAACGGAGCGCTATCCCAAACGTTCAAAACCACCAGTGGAGTCCCACAAGGGTCTGTGCTAGGCCCGCTCCTCTTTCTGTTGTACATAAATGATTTACCCCCCCCCCTCATATCGTCCAAAATGGTCCTGTTCGCGGATGATATGAAAATTTGGACGACAATAAGTTCTGCAGAGGATTGTGAGAAACTGCAAACGGATTTGGACAGCGTGTCGAATTGGGCGGCCATGAATGACATGTCATTCAACATACAGAAATGTAAGATGCTCCATTTTGGCAACAACGTTCCTTGGACATATCGATTGGGAAATGAAAACCTAGCATTGAGCTCGTTAGAAAAAGATCTTGGGGTGTGAATTAGCGGGAACCTGAAGAGCACAGCGCACTGTCAGAACATATATCGACGGGCAAACAGATTGTTAGGTATCTTTCGAAGAATATTTAGAAGATTTTCTCTGGTAACGTTACCAAGGATAATGAATGTCTACCTTCGCCCTACTATGGTGTATGCGGTAGAGGTCTGGGCTCCTTGGCTGCGAAAGGATATAGCTCTCTTCGATAAAATCTATCATAGAGCAACAAAGTTAGTGAAGGGTCTTCGCAATGTTCCGTACACCGAAAGATTGCGACGTCTGGGTCTATGCGACTTAACCCAAAGGAGGATACGACGCGATATTATTCTGACTTATAGAATTGTGTCTACCGAAGGACATCCACTAAAACACTTGCTTGATATGTGTGAAGGGAAAGTGACACGCGGACATACCTTATCCATTTGCGTTCCAAGTTCCCGTATTGATTGTCAGCGCCATTTTTTGGCCGTACGTGCTAGATTTCTTTGGAATTCCCTACCCCAACATGTGGTGGACTCTCCTTGCCTGGCGGCGTTTAAAGTGAAATTGGACTTACATATGCAAAAGAATAACATTCGTGAGCCTTACATTTGATATTCTCTATTGATTTATACTATTGTATTTTTCATGTTTTCATGTTTTCTGTGGTGTTGTAAAGTATTAACTTTTCAACCATAAATCTTTGAATCTTTGAATTTGAATTTGGCCATATCCCGGTGTAGTGAACATTCAGCAGCCGATAGTAGAACCAACTTATTACAAGCATAACATTGACGACCATCCTTGTGATTCAATAATTAGCAGTCAACATCTGGATCAGTGAAGTGAGTATGCCTATATCATTCACTGCTTACCATTTACTCCTTGTGTACTTGCGTTCGAAATCCGTCTTACAGGCGATTTTGATGTAACGACTCCACATTTTGAGCAAGTGGCATATGTTTTCTGTTAATGGTGATAATAACATTTTGTTATGATGTTGGTCAGTATGGTCACTGTAGTTTGACAATATATTTTGTAGTAGCCTAAGTTATCCAGTGTCATACGTTGTATAATCCAGAAGTAAACAGTAGTGACATGTATATCGGCGTAGATTCGCGTACTGCTCTCGGGAACCTCACGTGTCAAGTAAGAATTTTAATGTACAGTTTCCATGCCCTTCTTAGTGATTAGTGTTATTTTCAGTAGACGTGTGGGGAGCATGTTTGGCGAATCAAACTTGTAACTGCTGTAGGTCTGATGGTTCCTGAAGCCATCGTCGTACAGAGGTTGGACCATTGTTCTAGGTCGTGTCTTTGTCTATTCGAAAAAAATGTATCGCTGAATTCCTGCAAATTGGTACAGATTACAATGAAATCTTTTTGAACTGCGCTGGAACCTTCGTATTTGAAGCCGATGGTTTCAGGTGAACATTCAGATGAGCGGATTTTTTGGTCTTTGTTACCATTTTAATGTCAGAGGAGTTTAGGTAAGACATGACATTGACAGTTGCTTTTATAAAGTTCGAATCTTGACGAGGAGAGCGCTCTGCAGACACTCTGGTAGATTTATAATCATCGAGCGTTCCCGTGGATTGATCTGGATTGATCGATATATGGTCTGGTTGGCACAACGGACTAAAATTGCGGATTTTTCAGTAGTCAAACCGGTAAATCAGGAGTTCTGAGCTGTAACTATAGTTTCGAATGATGCCTTCAATGTTTGGATGCTGAGCTCTAAGTTCAACATGCGATCATCCAGGTTGCATTGCTGGACACTTGTTGAAGCAGGCAAACCCTCGTTTGGATCTCTTCGACAATTTTTACAGATTTAGCATACGCCAGGAATGTTTGCATCATTTATAATCGATATCGCCTCTGCGGTCAATGATTTGTCACATTTTGCGTCACACGTGTTTGAGCAGTTGCGACTCGTGATATATTTGACCTTCAAGATTCAAGATTCAAGATTTATGGTTGAAAAATTAATTAAATTTACAATAGCCATAGAGTCGAACTATAGGTAAAAATGTATATATATGTATAAAAAAATCAATATCAATTGGACGATAATAGTTTATTAATAGTTGGGGGCAAAATTTGGATTTGCTCTCATATAATCGCCAAGTTTCGATTTGAATATAGATAAACTGTCTGAGCTGACCAAATCGGCAGCTAGGGAATTCCAAACACAGCACACGCGCATCGGATAAAAATACATGCGACAGTTTCGTTTGAAATGTGGTATTTCCAACTTGCAACCATGGCCACGTCTGTTGCTGGAAGTTCGAAGTTGGAATAATATGTCCAGGAGCTGGGAAACAGTAGTAATTATTTAGTATGCGAGGATGACATCACCTCGCATTCTCCTTTGTGCAAGTGTCCTTAGCTCCAGTCGACTGAGTCGCCCGGCGAATGGCATATTTTCGAGTTCAATGACAAGCTTGGAAGCTCTCTGACGTATGCGATCCAGAAGTAAGATGTCTTTTTGTAGCCATGGCGTCCAGGCTTGTGCGGCATAGTCTATAAACGGGTGTATATATGTGTTCCTCGTGAGAGGAAAAGACCCCGGGGAAAACGTCTAAATACCCGCCGTAACATGCTGAGCAGCCGAGACGCGCTTTTGTAATCGGCTTCGCATTGTAGACCATTTTTCATAATACCGCATATCCAGACATCCAGGTCCTTTTCTTCTTCGGTGTACTCCAGGTTACTGTCGCCGAGCTTGGATTGAAAGAAAAAGCCAAGGTCACGACCGATCTGAATGATAATCGACTTTTGCATAGTAGAGATTTTATTTTCGGATAACGAATTGTACAAAGCATTTTAATCTGTTTGCAGCAAAATACAATAATCAGTATTGCTGATTCCCCTCCATCTTTTTATATCGTCAACAAACAAAACCATCTTACTGTAATTTTGTATTGGCATATCGTTCATATAGACTAGGAACAGTATTGGTCCAAGCACTTAGCCTTGTGGAACTCCGCTAGTGACATCGATGTTCTTCGATAATAGGCCGTCCACATGAACTCGGATGTGACTGTTGCTGAGGTAATCACTTATCAATTCATATAGTCTTCCAACAATACCGTGTTTCTTTAGCTTGTTCAAGAGTAAATTATGATAAACTCTGTCGAACGCTTTAGAAATGTGCAGGTAGCACGCATGAATACAGCCCCCCGCATCTACAATCCTCGTCCAATCGTCTAAGCTGGTCAGCAAATTTGTTAGACAAGAGCGATTTTTGCGAAATCTATGTTGGGCAACTGCCAAAAGTTGATTCGTTTCCAGATGTCGCACTATTTCTGCTGTTATTATTCGCTCAAAAACGTTTGATACCCAAGACAGCAGTGTAACCGATCTGTAATTTTTAAATTTAGAACCACGTTATCACGGACGACACATAGTTCGAGAACAGTAGATTGTTTCTAAAACGCTTATTTGCATGAATTACTATCACACGCACCCACCTAACGACCGGCTTTATGCTGTTTGCATATTGTAGTATATTGTTTCATTTTAACACCGTCAACCAAAAGTACAGACGAAGCGGTAAGAAAATCGATACAACCGGGTTTGTTTGATGTGTAATTGTGTAAGGTTGGTGTGAAGTGCCGAGGTGTATGTATATTGTGTGACCGCGTGTTGTGAGTCTCCTTTTGAGTATTTTGTTATTAAATTGACTGCACTTTGTGTATTCCTCCGAGTAGATGCAGGCAGTGGTAATCACCTATGGGTAAATATGACAGCAGAAAAACAGAGGCGAAATCAATGAACGAACGAAGAGCACAAAATCCACTTTTGCTGTACAAAAAGACCGACATGTCGTAGATAGGTAATTCTTGTATCCTTAGATCCGTAGTTACAAAATTTCACATAAATATCCAGAAATTTCAATGATCGGTTAAAAGGTATGAAAGCTATATCTAAAATTATCAGAGCTGAACAAAATTTAACCGCACGTCAGGTCATTGTCACTGCAGCAGACACGAGAGTTCAATCGGAACAAAATGACAGTTGCTCTGCCAATCCGCTTATCAATCTCCGTGTCTAGCGAGAGGTTATCCGCAATGGTTGAACCAAGATATTTGATATGATGTACTGGTTCAAACTGACAGTTTCCAACAGTGATGATTGGAGGCGATACAACCCTTTGACCAAGGACTTTTGGTCTTGCTCATTCTAATTCTTAGCCCTAAGTATTTGCATGCTGACAAAAAACAGTCCATTAGCGACTGTATGGGTTACTTTGAAGGTTGCATGGTCGGTAAAAATCGGGTCATGGATTAGTGCCTTGGTGTCTTGGTTTGTTCCTTTATCCGGTTTAGGTTGAAACGCGTGCCATCGTTTCGCGTGCGTAGGAAAATGTCTTCTCTCCTCGTTGTAGAAGCGTGATTTTGAACCAGAGCAAAGACAATTTTGAAAAGAGTGGGAGAGAGAACACATCATTGTTTGACCCCCCTGCGATATTCGAAGGCTTCGGAACTGAGACCAATAAGATAGACTGAGCCCTCCATGCAAGAGTGGAACCAAATAACGTGTTTGATCAATCTTGGATGGAAGGTTATGAGATCAAGCATTTTTAAAAGACTCTTCATGCTGACATAGCCGAATGCCTCCGTTGAATCAATAAAAACAACGTATATTGACCTACGCTCCTGCGGAAGCAACATAGAGTTTTTGAGTAAACTCGATCAGCCTAAACTGGTGCCCGGATCTGTAAGACTTTAGCAAACAATTTGCCTACAACATTCAAAAGGGAGATTACTCTGTAATTGTTTCAGTCGCTCCGATCACCCTTATTCTAAAATAGCGTGATGATCTTTGTGTCTCGCATTTCTTGTGGGACATGCTCCTCCTTCCGGCATTGAAAAAGCACATAGTGAAGAGTCTGTTATAATGCTGTTCTTGAATTGACTCGTGCATCTTAATTTGGATACACTGCTTCGATTTGATCTAATCCTAACTTATAAAATAATGAACTCAAAGATGCACCCTCAAAGGCATCTATATCGCCTCCAGTCAAGCCATGTCACACGTACTCACCCACTGGTGTTCCATATTCTCACCGGAACTGCCGTCGGTTCTTTTATTCGGTTGGCGTTTGTTTCTTATGGAACTCCCTACCTTCAGATGTTGTCCACCAATCTAGTGAAAGGATTTTCAGGAATAAGTTGGATATATTTATGCGTAGTAATTCCACACTACATCCCGTTTGTATAACATGATCTTTTTCCAAACGAATTTTTTTCATCATACCGCGACAATACAATACATTTTTTATAACTACGAAACTGTCGATCTTCCTAATGCCTCAATTTACTTTTGCAAATATATTTATTGTCCTTATACGAATATCCTGTGGTGTTATATAGTTACGAGCATAAATGCCATAAATTCTTGAATCTTGAATCTTGAATAAGATTTGTACTCAATCAATCAAATACACATCTTGTGTCGGACCATTGTGTTCTGGTTTCGTAGTTATATCAGTAATTTTGATTAATGCGATTTGGTGCGAAATGCTACAATGTTGATCACACTTCCAAACTCTGTACATGTTTATTTTTTGCAACGGGCAATATTTATGCTCCATCAATTGGACGAACTACATAATATCGATATATGTGGATTATCTACCACAGTGCTGATTGATATCTCTGGCGAAATGTATTTTGAGGTTATTGTTGTTGGCCTCCGTCGGTCGATGTCGACCATGGATGTACATCAGATCGCATGAATTTCATGTTTTGCAACTTTTTGAATGAGTAAACAATCCGATTTGGGAGGAACAATCTCTCCCGCAGCGCTTGCAACGATAGTCAGAACTCTGTTGTATTGCATCAGTTGCACGCCGGCGGCGTGATCTGCGTTCAGCAGCCAGAAGCTGTATCTGCTCCTCCCCGGCTTGCAGTCGACGCTTTACACAATGCCTCCAAAGTGAGCAAGTTCTTCCCAGCTTGCGGGGTCAATGTCAAGAGCTTTCATATCTCTTTTGCAAACTTCTTTGTACCGCAAGTGCGGTCTGCCCAATGGTCGACTTCCTAATTGCAACTCACCGTAGAGTAGATCTTTCGGAATACGACCATTTTCCATTCTATAGACATGACCGAGCCACCGCAGGCGGCGCTGACGTAATAGGGTGAACATGATCTGTAGACCAGCTTTGGAAAGCACTTCAGTTTTAGTCACTCTGTCCATCCACGATATGTTAGAGATACGACGGATGTTTCGTAAACGGAAAGCATTCAGCATTCAGGTAAACTACACGATATTCATCTAAAATGATGAGCCCTGATTCGAAGGTCACACAAGTGATGTTCGAAACCTAATCAACTTATACTAGATACGATTAAGCAGAAGCCTGACCGTTTATAATTAACTGTACTTGAGTCTCACCCTTTTTATTCATGATTATGCACTCTACACGTCCGGGTGAAGCTTTCTCATTTATTTTATGTTCTTACTCATAACAATGTTATCCAAAAATCTCTATACCACATTTGGTGATTAATTTATAATGCTCTATTTGATATTCCGGAAGCTCATATTCCATAATTCTTTGTCTAAGGAATACATATTTAAAACCCTAGGTGGTTATCACGTTTGAGTTATCACGTTTGATTATATTTGTCAGGCAATCAGAACAAGTGACACCAGCAAGTTGATTAGGAAAATTGACTATTCACAACTTAATACTACTCTGAAGAATGTCACAGACCCTGGTCTCGAGTCCGACAGCGAACAAGGTCAGTGGCAATGGATGGCAAACGAAATTAAAATTGCAGTTGAAATGCACTCTCATTTTGTTCCGAAGGTGCGGAGAAGGGGATACACGTTTAAACTGAGAAGCCGAACACGGAAATGGTTGATTATGCGAAATTCTGCATGGCGGGCTCACCGACTTCATAGCACTGCTGAAAGTTGGGAAACATTCCGTTTGCTGAGAAATAAGGTAAACAAACTTGTTGTTGACGACAAATTGATTTATCAAAAACATTTACTCGACAAAATGGAATCAAACCCAAAAATTCTCTATCAGATCATAAATAACCGGTCTAGAGTAAAACCAGGGGTTGCCGCCCTAAAGACATGTGATGGAATAACAACGACAGCATCGCAATCAGCCGAAGTTCTAGCCCAATTCTTCTCCACTGTCTTCAGTCCACCGAACACCGTAACCAGTCCTTTGACCTCCGTGATCTCGCCAGAAAACGTTTTACAGCAACTAACTTTTAGCTCGGACAGTGTCCTCCGTACATTGTTAAAGCTCAACACGAAAAAGTCTCCTGGAGCTGATGAAATTACCCCGCTGATCCTCAGAAGCTGTGCCTATTCTTTGTGTACACCGCTTACCTACTTATTTAACCTCTCTATAACCCAAGGTTTCTTTCCCTGTGAATGGAAGACTGGTATCATTACCCCCATCTACAAAGGAGGGAACCGTTCTGAAGTATCCAATTATCGACCAGTAACACTACTACCGGTGATCTCTAAAGTGATGGAGCGCCTCGTTGCAAACAGCATCACAAATCACCTGGAAGATAATTGCTTGCTCGCAATCGAACAACATGGCTTCAGAAAAAGACACTCTTGCCTTTCAAACCTTCTCCTTGCCCTCGATGACTGGACACAAGCTGTGGACAAAGGTTTCACCATACATGCTTGTTATCTGGATATGTCCAAAGCATTCGATCGTGTTAACCACAGTTTGTTACTACAAAAAATAGAGCAATGTGGCATCAAGGGCTCATTACTAGCCTGGTTGGAGGATTATCTCCGTGACCGTGTTATTCGAGTAAGGGTTGATGGTGCTTTGTCACGGCCCATTACAGTAACAAGTGGAGTGCCGCAGGGATCGGTGCTTGGACCAATTCTTTTCTTGCTCTACGTAAACGATTTACCAAAACTTGTTCGGTGCAAAATCTTGCTATTTGCGGATGATATCAAGTTGTGGACACAAGTACGCACAACTGAGGATTGCAGACAGCTTCAGCTGGACCTCAATGTCTTACAGGAATGGTCGGTTCGAAATGAACTTCCTTTCAATGTGAGAAAATGCAAGGTATTGACAGTTGGAAAACCCTTCGAGTTCTCTTACACCCTTGGTTCCCATACTCTTGAAATAACTGACAAGGAGAAGGACTTGGGTGTGTGGGTGAGCAGCACGTTGAAACCGTCACACAACGTTAAGGCTGTCTACGAAAAGACGTCAAAAGTACTGCTTCTGCTGAAACGCGTGTTTGGGAGTTTCACGAAGCCGACTGTTCATCGAATAATTAATACCTACTTGAGGCCCACCATGGAGTATGCGGTTCAGGCTTGGTCACCCTGGTTAAAGAAAGACATCAATCTCTTGCAGCGAATCTATCATCGGACCACGAAGCTCGTGTGCGGCTTAAAGCACAAACAATACGAAGATCGTATTGCAAACCTCAACCTCTTCGACTCTCCTTACCGACGTCTTAGAGGTGATCTGATCCTAATGTTTAACATATTGCATACCCCCAGCCATCCCCTTAATACACTATTCACACGACAACCACCAAGAACCAGCCGGAGTCATGAGTACACAGTACTAATTCCCGACTCGCGACTGAACTGTCGAAGATATTTTTATTCTGTACGTGTATGTTTCACTTGGAACTCCCTACCCTCGAATGTTGCACATGCACCCAACTTGGATATATTCAAATCCAGCTTAGACAAATTCCTGTCGACCCATCCGAACATTGAGACTATGTATTCCACAACCTAATAACTTTGAACTCACACGTCAAACCATCTCGACCCCATGGACATATATGTGCCATTCCACTGAGTGAAAACAGTTTCTATCATTTGGATTTTTACCTGATTCCCGAACTGTTCAGTAAGCAAACAAACCCCGTTTTTACTGAGATATGTTATTTGTAAATTTCCATAATTTTCTGTGGTTTTTGTAAAGCTATATGCTTTTTAGACCATTAAAATTGAATTGAATTGAATTGAATTGGTATTTGATCATACTATATTTTACGATAAACTACGTTTCTATGTAAACTATCTGAAATTTGTATTAGTGGAAATTCATAATACAGTTTCGAGAAAAAATGAGATAAAGTTGGAGACATTTAGATGAACGTAGGTTCGGAGAAATCCTAATCGAATTGATTCAACGATATCGGAAAAGTGTCCGTTTGCGTTTCGGCTATAAAATGGATATGAGATGGCTCAAAATGACATTTTCGAACAACTAACTACTGAAATCATTTAAGTAGGTGCTTGAACAGTTTCTTTGATGTATGCATGCTTAGTTTTGACCTACAACTCATTCAAGCGACTCACTTCTTCTGATACCCAATCGAATCAAAATTTCAATACATTTAGTCGAAAATGTGATTACAGTCGAGAAGTGACTCTCTATTTTTGAAACTTGGGATTGTTTTGGAATAAATGAACATAGTTAGTTGGTGATATCCATGGTGAATTGGATTGCAAAATAGTATTCAAGGTGTAATTCGATTTGTTTACACTTCTTTTATTACTTCAAATGTATCCATGCACATTTGGTTGAAGCTGGTAAAAATATGAACAAATAGCACGAAACCGCATGTGGTGTGCGTGTGTGTAATAAAAATGCATCAAAATGATCATTTTTGCCCTTAATGCTTCCTTTTCACACACAAATTTGAAAAAAAAACAAATTTACGCAAACATACATTTACGACCGACATTTTTCAGTACAAGATGAACTTGGAATTACTTTAGCTACTATTTCAAAACACATGGATCGAAACATAAAAGTACCAGACATTTAAATTTTATACATATTGCACACCACCATGAATCTCGATTCGTGCTGTGACTTCAGAAATATTGTATTGAAAATGGTAATTGCCTACGTTGCTCTGTTCATTCAAAAAACCCAATTTCATATGATTTCATATGATATATAGGTAAAGATCACCCTATTACGTCAGCGCCGCCTGCGGTGGCTCGGTCATGTCTATAGAATGGAAAATGGTCGTATTCCGAAAGATCTACTCTACGGTGAGTTGCAATTAGGAAGTCGACCATTGGGCAGACCGCACTTGCGGTACAAAGATGTGTGCAAAAGAGATATGAAAGCTCTTGACATTGACCCCGCAAGCTGGGAAGAACTTGCTCTTGACCGCTCACTTTGGAGGCATTGTGTAAAGCGTCGACTGCAAGCCAGGGAGGAGCAAATACAGCTCCTGGCTGCTGAACGCAGATCACGCCGCCGGCGTGCAACTGATGCAATACAACAGAGTTCTGACCATCGTTGCAAGCGCTGCAGAAGAGATTGTTCCTCTCGAATCGGACTGTTTAGTCATTCGAAAATTTGCAAAACATGAAATTCATGCGATGTGATGTACATCCATGGTTGATTCGACCGACGGAGGCCAACAACAACAGGTAAAGATTCCTCTCGAGTAAGCACACATGGATTAAATGAACGTTTTGTTGGATATTTGTTGGGAATGTGGTATATAAATAATTCCGATTGTCAGGAGGTTGTAAGCCGTATGTATTATTCGGTATGTCAGAATTAGGTCACCTCGGATGTGCCCGCTCAACAGTGCGCAATCTGAGTCTATACGAATGGAAGTCTCTATATTGGATTAACCATTATTTGCTAAAGCGCGTCTCGTAATCCAGCACAAACACTTCTAAACTTCATTAGATCGTTGCGAATAATTAGGCAACCGTTAAAACCACCATTGTTTTCCTGTCAAACTGGTGATTTGAATATGCACTTTAATAGTACTACATGACAAACACTACATCGGGCAAACCGGTCGAAAACTAAAAACTCGAATCCATGAGCATCAACTGGCCGTACGACGTCATGACACCAAGTCTCTCATCTCAACGCACGTCGACAACGAAGATCACGAGATGGACTGGCATAACTGCCACATCTTAGGCCGAGCTAATAACAAAGCAGCACGCGAGTTCATCGAAGCCTGGCATTCCGGTGAACGATCGATCAACGAACACGTGAGCTTGGATGACATCTACGTACGGATGCGACTGAGACGAAGAACCGAAAAGGCAGCCAATCAATCAATCACATGCGATCACGTGACCAGTGGTCGGCCGGCCAAATACCATCGTCAGTGCCACTTCAAGCAGTCAATTTGCCAACAATCGCTGAAGATGTTGCCTAGTCTGGCAACGAAACGTCCGATGCAAAATCAACAAGCTGGGAGAACAAATTGAAGTACGCTACAACAACGACCCGAGCTACAAATATTCCTAACAATACTAACAATTACCAGTACGAGTTATCCGAAAACAGATAAAATTAAACACACGCGAAGTTTGATACAATGTAATTTTATTACACAAAACATGCAGAAAAGTAAGATTCGCTAAAAAATAATAATATTTTATTAAATGTATTAATCACACGGTGTTTGTTGCGTATGACCGAAAATTGACCCCAAAATTGTCCTCAATATCGAGAAGCAATTATTGAAGGCATCTTCACTTTTTATGAATCTTATAATATACATATATGAAGCTGTTATATACAGTGAATTTCGACCAGGTTTTCCTTACAATGATATCAAAAATAAATCATGAGTGAGAAACCACCCTTCATCGAATCTCCGTTAAATAAACCAAAACCGTCCGTGATTCCGTCCTGCTTTCCGAACGTCAAATACTACTCAATAATTAATCCTGTCTTCGAACAAATATCAACCATAGCCACTTATACGACAAACAATCGATTTTATTCGTTGAATAAAACTTCTCAGTGTTTCGCTAGAAAAAATTGAGTTGTTTCTTGTGCAACAAATCAAAAAACAACCTGATTTTTTTCAAATGCATCATTCATTTGTACGATACAAGACCTAACATGGTTGATACAAATCTCCATATTCTGTTATTACGGAGCTACTCACCAACGGGATAGAATGCTGTTCTGTCAATATGGGTAGCTCAATTATTTTCACTGCCCAAAATACATCCGATAGTGACTAGGAAATAAGGCAAGCACATTCTCAAAAAGCGCAGCCGCGCCAAGATTCGAAATCGGGTCGGCAGGATGAAAGTCGCACCTATTGATAACAGAGACTGCGGTTCCTTGATAATATATTGGTGTACTGCTGGTGACTACTCATCCGTACCAAGCTCATCGAAATATTCACAAAATTGATCACGACGGTCCATAGCGGAAGCACTGGACTCAAGTTTCCCTCTTATTTGAGATCAGCAGCAGCGCATATCCACCGCATCGGGTGGGATTCGAACCCCGGTCCATCACCATTGTAGTCCCATGCCTTACGACATGAGCTCCCGTCTACCGATTGATCGATCGCAATTAAGCGTTTATGAGTCATTCTTCAGACTTGCACATTTGAGTAGCCTTTGTTTGCCCGATCAGTCCAGAAGGAGCCAGCAACATCTGTCGTGGTCGCTCAACCGAACAGTTCTCCGTATCAGGTCTTCCCATCGGAAACCATGTAAGCTAACGCAGATAAAATCTGATGGGCATTGCTGTTTAAGCGATTTTTGGAGAATATGTTGTTTATATTTGTGACTACCCATCCGTGCCAAGCCCATCGAACTATTCACAAAGTTGATCACGACGGTCCATAATGGAAGCACTGGACTCGAGTTTCGCTCTTATTTGAGCTCATCAGTAATGCATATCCTCCTCCGATTTGGTTGGGATTCGAACCCCCAACCATCACCATTGCAGTCCCATGCCTTACGAACTGAGCTACCGTCCACCGTTCGACAGATCGCAATGTATCTTTCATGAATCTTTCTCCAGACTGGCACATTTGGATAGCCATTGTTTGCCCGACCAGTTCAGAAGGAGCCAGGTGTACTCTTAGTATACTGTATCTTTAAACAAAGCTATAGATTTTTCATTTCGCACTGATAAAATTTACAACCAGAATCTACTATGCCATGGTTAATGAGAGTCTTTTTTGAACATTCATTCACTTAGCAAGATACTCATTAAATGTGTCTTGTAACGTTAATCACTCTTCAACGAAATCGACTATGACTGATGACAACGTAAATAATATATATTTACATCAAAGGGAATGGTAGAAAGCTCTCAAAAACTAAGAGAAACGTTTTATATTTAGAGCATGCAAAGCATGTGATAACATCTCGAGAATTCCGATCAAGTCTCCAGACACATGCTAGCGAAAAGATATTTAGTCACAAAGCAAACGCTCCATTTTTTGTTTTTCGTTTAAGAAAATGAAGAAATGTAGTGTTTCGTCTGGTGAACAGTTTACTAAGCTTGCTCATCGTCAGCATCCATGTAATATGAGTTTGTCGCTATTTTTCGCACAATTTATTGTTGCCTGGATTGCTCATCAACAGGTTTCAATTACCCAGCATTCTGAAGTACCGTACGATAGAATTTGTGGATGAGATATGTTTGCCATTGTTTTTTTTTCGTTTCAAGTTCTTTCAAAATGTGATCAATCCATCACCCAATGGTGACCATATGCTCAGCTTGGGTGAATTGATACGGGTGCACCCTCATTAGTTTAGTAGTATTTAGTTGGATGCTTTGAACATTTCGAAGGTTATATTACTGATATGCACTAATGATCTCATTGAGATCACCATGTTAGAAAACGTGCAATTGAATTGTGCATGTTTGAACAAAATAAGATGGTTGATATTTTAGACTACGCATTAAATGTCGCTTAACATTAGGCTGGCTTGCACGAATTAAAGTAAATTATTCAAATATTTAACTAAAATATTGATCACGATAGTAAATATATATGCTGAAGTGCTTTCTAAAACTAATCTGCTGAGCATGTTCACTCTAATACGACAGCCATGTCTACGCTGTCTGGGTCATGTGTAGAGAATAGAAAACGGTCCTGTTCCAGAAGATCTTTGTTGAAATCAGAAAGTTGGCAAATTGACTGCCCCCGCTCGCGGTACAAAGATGTCTGCGAAAGAGATATGAATGCTCTTCCCATTAGGCGTACGTGTATGGAAGTGCTTTCTCTTGAACGTTCAATTTGGGGGCATTGTGTAAGTCCTCATGTCTAAACAGATACTATTCTCTTTTACTCAACTTAGATCACGCCGTCAACGTGCAACTGGAGCGGATCCTCTGAGTACTGTTTGTCGCTGTGAGCGCTGACACTCCTGAATCGGACTATTCAGTCATTTGCAACACTATTGAACATTAACGCATCATTTGGTTGTGATGTACATGTGATGTCGATATCGAACAAACGAGACCAACAACAATATTCCAGGTCTTGCTTAGCACGTTTGTACAATGTGACAAATTGAAAATTGGTCTGCAAATTTTGAGGTACGATAACATGTACCTGGTACGTGAAATCTAGTGGGTACATTGAATTTGAAACTCCATTGTCCACGAGTACTGTGGATTTTTGTAAAGAAAAACGCTTGTAACATTTGATTCAAAATAAATCATGTTCGAGGAGTCAACCTCGAAAAAAATTCCGTAAAAAATGTCCCATTTATCGCTCCCCAGGTTTACCAAACTCTTACATTGTTACGATAATAATAAAAAAAGAAATTTAACAGTTACACTTTTCGCAAAGAGTATAATAAATGGGAATTCCATTCGTTTCGTGTTATTCTTTGTAAAGTGCGAAAATCAAACAAGAAACGCGAATCGCCTTGAAGTTGACATCAATGAAGATTGATCGATCCGTTTGTTGGTAACACAAGGCGCGAGATTTGAAGCATGCTGCTTGACCTTGGCATTGCATTGCCAAACAGTTGATCACGTATCGGTATCTGTTGAAAATAGTGAATTTCGGACGCATGTGAAACGAAAAATGGTGGTCTGAATGCAAGATTCGGAATGGTATATAATATTACCTCTTGTGGTTTTCGAGGTGATTAGAGCGTGTTTACCGACCGCCTTTTATTTTCATGCTTCCAATAGTTAGAGATTAACACCCATTTCATTCACGTTTTAATCAATATGCAGTATTTAATGCATTTGCGAAGATATTTTTCTTTTCAAGTTTGCAGCGTTTTTTACAACAAAATGATAGTGCGCATTGTTATCATGTGCTGTAAACTTAAAAAACTGCGATTTTTCGGTGTCCGGTCTCTTAATTGTCGGATTATTAATTGTCAAACACTTAATCCCTAGACACTTAATCAACAGACATTTGATCCCCAGACATTTAACAACTCAAGTCACTTCATCCCCAATCACTTAATCTTCAGTCACTAAATCCCCAGTCTGATAGATTCTGAAGAATGCAGAATAAGTTCAAATTAATTTATTTAGCAGGAAAGATATGCATTTGATTTTGAGAACGTCAATCTTTCCGTAGTTGAGTATCGCTGAATTGCTCGAGATGTCATGCCATGCAACGAAAAATAAGTGAACTAAGGATGAAATCAGATTATGAGGCAGACGATGATTTACGACTCATGATCGTGTCGTTGAATGCAATAGTCGACAATATTTGAGATTTTAGCTGAATCTATGCCTCTAAGTGATAGGATGAATGAACTATTATCTTATTTTGAACAAACCTTTGTTCAAGGTCGACGACTTTGAGGTGGAAGATAAAAATTTGCACTAGCAAGTCACTTCAAGTCCCACTTCCACCTGAATCCTAGAATAAGTATGAAGACGCAAAAAGTGGTGTTGTCCGAACGAATAATGCTGTAGAAGGCTGGCATCATGCATTAAAGTCACTCTTTTCTTGCTAACATTCCACCACGTGTGACGTTTCTTAACGGTTTGCGAAAGGATTACCGACAGCAAACGGCCTCATTTCTTCAAGCAAGTGTTGGGGTTCATATCAAATAAAAGAACGAGTATGCTGAGATATGCGCCAGATCTTCTCGAGCAATCCAGCGATATTCAACTACGGAAAGATTGTTGTTGGCCTCCGTCGGTCGATGTCGACCATTGATGTACATCACATCGCATGAATTTCATGTTTTGCAACTTTTTGAATGACTAAACAGTCCGATTCGGTAGGAACAATCTCTTCCGCAGCGCTTGCAACGATAGTCAGAACTCTGTTGCATCGCATCAGTTGCACGCCGGCGGCGTGATCTGCGTTCAGCAGCCAGGAGCTGTATTTGCTCCTCCCCGGCTTGCAGTCGACGCTTTACACAATGGCTCCAAAGTGAGCGGTCAGAGCAAGTTCTTCCCAGCTTGCGGGGTCAATGTCAAGAGTTTTCATATCTCTTTTGCAAACATCTTTGTACCGCAAGTGCGGTCTGCCCAATGGTCGACTTCCTAATTGCAACTCACCGTAGAGTAGATCTTTCGGGATACGACCATTTTCCATTCTATAGACATGACCAAGCCCCCGCAGGCGGCGCTGAC
>JACCGJ010008684.1:0-10046 GCA_013407085.1 Atriophallophorus winterbourni | reverse complement strand
CTTGAATTGGTTTTCCGAGCTCGCTGAGATAACCTCTTCCGGAAGCGCATTCCACAAGTTAACAATTCTTGTTGAGAGCGTGAATCCCTGAGGTAGGCGTAGTGTCCTTCGCTTTTGAAGCTTTAGAGCATGGCCACGGGTTCTTGAGTCCGTCACGAGAGGGAAAAACTCGCGCAGCTCGTCACCATAAGCTCCCAGTAATATGCGACGAGTTAGCAGCAGGTCGTAGCGCACACGCCGAATACTGAGCGACATGGGGTTGAGGCGTTGAACTCTCTCCACATAAGGAATTGATTTCAATCCTTGTACTCGTTTCGTCGCCCGCCTTTGCAATTTTTCCAACTGGTCACGTTCTCCCTTAGTTTGAGGATAGGTGGCTGGCAAACCATATTCCAAAACTGGTCTCACGTATGTGGAATAAAGAATGCGGAACATTTGTGGAGTAATCACCGATCGGTGTCGTTAGCCAAAGTTCCGTAAATGCACTGAAGTTAACAAAATATCAAGTTATTAAAAACATGTTATAACAAGACGAAGATAGAATAATGGGTATTCAAGAGACTTGCTAACTATTTTAACCGAATAAAAATGAAGAAAAGAATGGTGACGTCTAAGAAAAAATATTTAACCAGAGCATTTAAAATGGGCAACTGACGCTCAAGGCCAGGTGTAACAGTCCAATAGTTCAATAGTTCAATAGTGTATTACGGTATAAAAAAGCTGAGGGCTTGTACAAACCGCAGGATAGATAGAGCGGTGGGTCAAAAAAGCAAAGATAGAAATGTTTGAGTTTCCAAGGCCTCATAGCGGGCCTCATTTGCGTTTAGCCTGCACCATCAATGGATTTTTGTGGCATTTGGACAGGTAGGGCGTCAACCCGGGACACAGCTACCCACCACATCCTCCGGAACAGGGTCAGTTGAAACTGCTTGTATACGGACTTCCGATACTGGGATCTGGAAGAGCAATGAAACTGACAAAGAGTTAGCGGGGTTGTGAGGAAAATGCAAATGGCACAGAAAGAGAACTTACCGTTGCCACGAGCTAGTGAGTTTTGGAGGGGAAAATGCAATAGGGTTTGTAAAAAAAATTAAATAGTGTTCACGGGGTACTTGTGTCTTGGGAGTGGGAGATTTCATGGAGGTGATAATCGAGGAGACCTTTGAATGAACCGAGAGAAGCGACCTCAAAAAGCGTGCCTGGAAGAGTGTTCCACTGACTGCATACTCTCACAGAGAAAAAGCTGTGTCGACATTCAAGCCTGCTCTGTTGATGTAACAGTTCGAGCTCATGTCCTCGGAGGTTAGTGCTTGGAGAGGGAACGAATAGGGAGTTGCATGGATGGGAGGGGTCAGTCAAGATCCGGTGGGTAAGTAACATGTCACCGCGGTGAAGACGGTAGGTAACGGAGAATATATCTAAACTGCGTAACCTTTTCTCGTAAGACATGTTGTGCATACCACGGACAAGCTTTGTCGCACGTCTCTGGGCTTTTTCGAGAAGGGACACGTCTTTGCATAGCCAAGGCTGCCAAGCCTGTACTGCGTATTCCAAGTGTGGACGGATGTAGACATTCAGCAGTGTCGGGAAGAGAAACCGGTCAAACCTGCCTAGAGCGCGGCGAAGTAAGCCAGTATTGCGATTGGCTACCGCTGCGGCTCGTTCGCATTGTGTGGTGCAACCGAGATCGTGCTGGATGATGATGCCGAGATCCTTTTCTTGTCGAACACTCTGAAGCACTGTTGAGCCCAAACTGTAAGCGACCAGATCTGAGTGTCGGATGGGGAGAACGCTACACTTGGAGGTGTTAAATGGGAGATGATTCCTCAAAGACCAGCTGTGTAAACGATCCAAGTCATCTTGTAGGACGTGTGAATCCCTTGGCGATTTGAGTGAGCGCCAGATTTTGACATCGTCCGCAAATAGGAGGAACGGCGATTCAATGTTTTGGCCAATATCATTGATGAAAATGATGAAGAGTCGGGGACCAAGAACGGAGCCTTGTGGCAGACCACACTTGATTGGGAAGCGGGCAGAATAGCAGTCACGCACACGAACACAGAGGGAGCGGTCGCGAAGAAAGTACTTCATCCAGGACAATAAGGATGACCCGACGCCGCAGGCAGCGAGTTTAAGTAAAAGAATGTCGTGGTGGACGCGGTCGAATGCCTTGGAGAAATCCAGATTTGTCCACAGATTTCGTCCAGGCATCCCGTGCGAAAAGCAAGTTTGAAGTGCATGAACGGTTGGCGCGAAAGCCGTGTTGTTGTGTGATTAAAAGTCGATTTGTTTCCAGATGTGAAACAAGGTGGTCAGAGATCATGCTCTCCATGACTTTAGAAATGACTGACAACAGCACAATGGGACGATAATTTGCGGGTTCCGATCGGATACCGCCTTCAAAGATAGGCGTGATAACACCTTCTTTCCAAGCTTGGGGGACAGTGGAGGAGTCCATACAACGTTGGAAATACGTGGCAAGTAGAGTAGATATGTGCAATGCGGCCACTTTCAGGATCCTAGGGTGGATGCCGTCGAGTCCTGGTGAAGAGTATTGCCGTAGACATGAAATCTTCTTGTGGACCGCATCAGAGGTAAACATTATTTCCGGCATTTCCTGTACGTCATGTGAGGGAGAAGATAAATGGGAGGAGTTTGTAAAATAAGTAGGGTTAAAAATTGGGGCGTAGTGTTCAGACAACAGGTTGCAGCTTCCGAGGCTGTTGAAGTGAGACCGTTTGCGCTGACTAGGGATGGAATTCCGACTTTGACTACCCGTTTTTGATTCACAAATTGGAACAAGCTTTTGGGGTTATCCAAGAACTTGTTACAGATGTGCATTTCATACTGGCATTTGTCCTGGCGGCTAAGAGATGTGCAACGATTGCGCAATGACTTATAAATGTCCCAGTCAGTTCTATTTCGTCCTGTCTGGTAACACCGCCACGCCGCGTTTCGCTGTGCTATGGCTTTGCGTGTTCGGCTGCGAAGGAATGACCTGGGGTTCTTCCGACGGATGGGCTTTTCGTGGCTCGCAAGACGTAGCAGCGCGTGCCACTGAGTCAAAAACGTGGTCCATGCCAAATCGATCTGGTCAATCATTAAAAAATCCCATGAATTGGCTACGACGAGTTGGTGGAACAAGCCTAGATCAGTAATCCAGCGGCTCTTAGGACAGGGTTCGTTGAAGTAATCCATGAAAGAGACAAAGGTGAATGTCAAGACAACATGATCGCTGTTGCCCAAGGGAGGGTTAGACGAAAGTTGTTCAATCATTAACTCTTCGTTGGTGATGATGAGGTCCAGAAGGGATGGTGTATTTGTGCCCCGAAACCGAGTAGCTTCGTGAACGTGATTGTATAATGGATAGGTTGCCAATATTTCGGACAACGCGGTGGCGAATGGGTGGGAGGCATGTTCGCCATAAAGGCTGGGACAGTTAAAGTCGCCCATTATCAGTATGTGGGAGAATCGTTTATTTAAAGCATGTTGAAATGATGACAAAAGGGAGGAATCGAGCAGTGGGGTATTACTGGGAGATCTATAAACAACTTCAATCAGGAGAAGACTGTCTTGCTTGAGTGGGATTTGGCACCAGAGAACATCAGAGTCAATTAACGCAGGGTCAGATAACTGTTCGCAGCGAAGCGATTTGTGATGATAGAACAGCACTCCACCTCCTCTTGTTGTACGGTCGCAGCGAAGTAATGACATGTTTGGAAGGGTGAGTTCCGCATCATGAACTGCGCTTGATAACCACGTCTCAGTAACGGCTATTAGGTCCCATGAGCACAGGGAATGGCGGTAACGGAGTTCCGGGAGTTTGTTCAAGAAACCAGCAGCATTTGTGTAACAGCATGAAAGGCTGCGTGATTGTAGAGTATGCAGTGTGGTGATAGGGTGTGCAGTTATTCCGCCGATCACACTGAAACCGGCTGCGAGGAGTTTTTTGAAGCGGTCGTGTGAAGTTCGCCAGCAGACTGATTTGTGCTGGGTATGACTGATGGTTGCGGACGAGGTCTTGGTTTGTCTACTGCGGAGCGAAAACGGACCTCTGTAGGTGCAAAGCGTTTGTTATCATACCACAAGCGCGAGGCAGTATTGACCATATCTTCGGATTGGAAGGTAGTTTTCAGAATACGAGGGGCATTACCTTTGTAGCTGGAGGACGTGGGAAGGCATTTCACGGCAGTCGTCAAAGTTCCGTGAAATTTGCTGAGTTTTCGGATGTAGCGCCACTGAGAGCAGTCGTGTAGAGTGTTCTTAGCTAAGTCATCATCTTTAAGTTCAGGCACACCGTGGACAAAAATGCTGCGTTTATCGTTCGCCGATTTCCAATCGTAGCCTTCTTGCTTTTGCATCTGCCTCTGAGACCAAGGAACGTCTGGAAAAATACGAACAGGCAAATTTGTATTTCGGAGAAGGTGGGCCGAGAGCAAGACCTATTCAACCTTCTTCGGGGAGTCAAGGGTGATTCGGAGTAGACGTGAGGCATCCGCAAGAGGCGAGTTTGGGTGTCTGGAAAGACGTACTAAAGAAACCGGGTCTACATCAAGTTTCAGTTGCTCACAGAGAGCACGCCATTGTTGGACATCGTCTTGTCTGCGTGCTTGAAAGCATGGAGTTTTACTTTCCGGCATATTTGTGCATACAATGGTCAGGGATCGTGTGTTCTTGTGATTGGCTTTTGGAGCTGCAGGCAGTTTCCCAGCGTTGTTTGGTTTTGGCTTTACCTGTGAAGTAGTGTGTGATTTTGTTGATCGAGTCACACTTGGTAATACCAGATCATCCTGAGGATTTGTGCAAGCAGGTGGGGAGTCCGTTTCCAGTAGAGACTCAAGGCGTAGTAGTCTGGTGACAATAGCACCTTATGGGTCCGGAAGTGATGATATGGAAGCGTTAGCTGTTACTTCCGCGTAAGTAGTTTTCCTAGGGGGATCCTCAGCTGGTTTCACGTTCGATGATTCGTTGAGAACAAAAGATGTAGACGTTTGTCTACTGCGTTTATCGGCAAGTTTGTCCCTTCGATGCCGGGCTCTACAAGCAACGCCGAAGAAGAATATCTCTTCATTTGTTTGATGTTCCAAAGAATCGTAAAACGACTTCGAGAGTTTCGTGCATCGCAGGTGCTGCCAAGCATCACAGCGATCACACTGGATGGCAGGATCGTCATTATTAACATCCTGGTTACATTTTGCACATTTGTTTCGTTTAATTATCGCATCAATGCGGCCCATTATGCAGAAATATTGTAATTGTATTCAGTTATGAGAGACAAATACGTATTCGCGTAACAAAAATTTGAACGGAAGATAAACCAGATGAATTGCAAAATAAATTGCAAATAAATCTTAATGAGAAATTCAACGAATCTTAATGAGAAATTCAACGAGGTAAATTCGTATCGCGCGCGCCAAATCTATTAGTTCAATAATTAATGTTTGTAATTCATTAATGTATGTGATTGATAAGCTAAATCGAGAGTCGTGAAATTCTCCATATTAAGAATCTGGAGGCACTCACCAATTACAAGGTTGTTTCGTTTTGTTTTTCACTATCCTCGGTGTATGCGCCAGCAATCATACATCAAGATTTATCCAGATCGGCTTTCGGCACACAGGATTTCATAACGGCGACTTAGAAACAACGGGAAGGTTTACTCTCCAGCAAGCAGGTGAGGAATCAGTTAAAGAAGAATTTCTCACATACAGCAAAAACGTGATATTCTATAAATGCCGACTTTTTTCCATTTTTTGCTGTTTCTTTCTTTGTATTTTTGGACTGTAGTAAAATGCTTATTACAATGAAAATTCCATAATATTTTCATCGTAAATCCATTATTATGCGACCTGTCATTCTGAAAATGAAATTTTTAGAAAGAAAGGCATTCAAGCCGCTTTTGAACGTTTCCATCGTCGTAATCATGATTAAGGTATGATTTTCTGTACAAATTTTGTGTGATCTGATCACTGTACCTCTTTGATTTGTAAGCGGTTTTTGTGAATACAAATTTCCTATTGTCCAAAGTTATTTTATTTCGACTGTGATATTTGTACTGCGTGCTAGAAAATCTGACAGCCAATGGTCGGAAATATTATTTGCCTGCACTACAAATACCAACCCGTAATTCAGCCACGGCTACGTCTGTGACAGTTACAGTTACATAATTACGTCTGTTATCTCGCTTCCATGTCCACTGTTAAGGCTCACCAATTGTCTGCACGAAAGGTGACGTACACTATTCCAGCACTTGTGTTTCCTCACCTTTACTCTGGATTCTGCTGTACAGTCGCATTTTATGCTCTGACACTTTCAGTAATATCTTTGCCGAATTTGCTCGGATTTATCCCATTTCAAAACTTATGTGGTACTTTGGATCATATCTGTGGTAGACTGACCACTACAATAATGTCCCCAAGAATGTTGGAGAAAAGGCACAGGAGATGAAAGGTTTATAGCGGTAGCCAAGAGGTGTACGAAGGTACAGGGTAGAAATCACGGAACACGAATCAACGGAAAGTGTGTTATCAAGGTCAATTGTTATGTAAGGTAAAACAATATTGTTACACAGCCCCCTTCTAAGAAGTCTGGTCAGAGGAGACTTCTGCTCAGGATTTGACAATTTAGCTGGCCAAGCGGTGTCAGGTCGTTTCAGGCTGGAACATAGTCTCTCAGCAACCAGTAACTTCGAAGTCAGCCAAGGCACATGTTCTGCGTGGGTCGATTGCCGGTGGTGACCAAGGTAGGATAGACGAAAACCGATAAGTACTAAGCCGAGTCACGTCTCACATGGAGTGAACGTGCTGCTTGAGCCGAATCACATGGGGTGAACGTTCTGCTAGCGGGAATCGCCCATCTGGCATGGTCTTAGTATGAACTCAGTAGGATCAGATGTAGGCACGTCTGTTGGCTTGACAACGAAAAACTAGAAGCTTCGAAAACATAGTCCGTGCTGAGAAGTTCCTGCACCTCAGGGTAGATGGCGAACGGCCTCGCCTGGAGAAAACTGAGTGGCGTGTAGTCGCGCTGGTAAGGACCTTGTCTGATAAGTTTCGTGTTGGGCGGCGTGTGCTGATGGTAGGGGCTACTGGTAGGATGGCCACAAGCGTCGGTGATCCAAGGGTGGCGCGTGCCACGGTTTCCACAGCGGGAGGTTCATGTGTAATGGAAGAGATACACGAAGAATGCGTGTATTTTGGGCTACCGGATAGGATGGCGACAAGCATCGGACCACCCACTAAACTTCAATAATTTCTAATTCTTGTCAGCACAGTTTAAAAAATTTTTCTTCTGGTAATTTTTTCAGCTTTGACTCCGTAAAGTGTCGTCAAGTTTGGGGTTGACTTCAAGATTCAAGATTCGAGAGTAAATATTTATGGTTAAAGAAGCAAGTAGTTGTACAATACCAGAGGATATACGTAGAAAATAAGCAACTCGTGCTTTAATGTTTACGTCCTTGTGCTTCAAAGAAGGAACAAAAGTAATTTCATTTGTGCCATAGAGAGAAGAAATTTCGATCGAAAATATTTGTTTAGGTAATTTGTTTTCCAGGTGTTTGTGTGTAAGAAGTAAGTTATTCTTAAGTTATTCTAAGTTATTCCAATAAACTGGGGATGACACAGTATTATTCTTCACATACAACGTGCATTCGCGTATACACCATTGTGAGAGACATGTTAGGTGTTAAGTAGCTTTGAAATTCTTCCTTTTCCTTCAAAATTTCTTTTATTTTGAACCTAGTTACAAAACCTGAATTTTGTGAAATAGATTTTGCTTGTGTTTTATTAACCTACAGTTTCAATTGGATTCGCATCACAACTTGTTTTCTGCCTGGTACAGAATTTGTCTCAACCGGAGAAAATACGCATTTTAATTCGTTCAATTGAAGCTATATTGAGCAAATTAAAATGCGTATTTTCTCCGGTTGAGAAAAATACTGTACCAGGCAGAAGACAAGTTGTGATGCGAATCCAAATGAAACGATCCAACTTGATCACAGAAGCCGAATTGATGCAATTCACGAATTGAGTACTTCTCGACAAGTTCGAGAAGAATCAATTTCCGAATTAAGTACTCCCAAAATTAAGTACTGTATTGTCTGTGACGTAAGTTACGCGTAGTCCCCCGTTTCTTATTTCCACAAATTCAAAACAACGATTGGGATATTCTACGGTACTGTAATTACCAACAATTACAGCAAAAATAACTATACAAATCTTTATTGTATGGGAACGTCACAACAACAATGGAGCCAAATACTCCAGAATAAAATTCAATTCAAACAAAAGACGACCTGATATAAAAATAAGAAGAATCGATTTACCAAAATGTTGTCCAAACTTTTTGTGACAATCAAAAATGACACTCAAAATAGCGTCCAAAATCAAGCAAAATACTGAAGCCCAAAATGGCACACAAATTTGCAACAATGACCGACAATGGCAGAAACAATAAATTAAAACAAACATTTTACCGAAGGCTTGTACAGAAAAGATTTAAAATAACAGAAATAATTACAAAAAGAAAAGTTTGAACACGGAGAGATGCATTTTGAGGCTTTATCCCCATATCTCTTGTGGTACCAACATACGCGCTCAGGGGTTTTTGATGGTCGATATTTAGATTTTGAGCGAGGTGGGTTGGGAGATTTTGACAAAAGAGAGTTCGCCGCAAGAGTTAGTTCAGCGACTTGTTCTTTTAATTCCGAACATGGACAGGGCGAATTGATGTGTGCGGAATCAACCGTAATTTGGTCGGCTTCTTTTGCTTCGAGCATTTTGTCAGCCGCTTGTGCTAGTTCGTCTAATGCTACGTAAGTAATCAAACCAGCAAGCACTTGGCAAATGTCAGTTGGGAGGTTTTTAAACCACAACTGTGTTAAAATGCTTTCCTCAATCCTTTTGTCTCCAAGTAGCTCTTTCATCTGGCGAAGAAGCTGAGATGGCTTTTTATCACCAAGAGCCATTTTGGAAAAGAGAACGTCGAGCTTCTCTTGCTCAGAAAAACCAATTCGGTTTATTAGTGCGGATTTGAGCTTTTCGTATGGCTTGACCTCGGGCATAGCATATATAAGATCACTGACTTGTTCAGCTACGTCGAGAGGGAGCAGGGTCACCACATGAGAATACATAATAGATTCATTGGTGATGCCATATATACGAAAAATAGCTTCAATTTGGCCGAACCAAAGAGGGAGATTAGAAACGTTTAAAGCCGGTAATGTGCATGGAATATGTTGTGATTGTAGGATTGTGTAAACTTTACTTATGGAAAAATCGCTCATGGTGGGGTGTTAAGTGAGTATTCCAAAATATAAGCCAAAAAATTTACAAATACGAATTTATCGTAAATGAAAAAAATGCAGTGTCAGGAGTAGGCGGGCTCACCAATTATGTAGTGGACTAAGGAAAAATAGTCTAGCACTACACACAAAATGGCAAAAATGGAAAGAACTCACTGAAAGACCAAGAGAGCAAATGTCCAAATAAAGATCCGTAACGTCCAACGATAGCGAAGTAATCCACACAAGAAAATCCAGGAAATGGAATCCAAGGTGCAGAAAGCGCTAAAATGTTGGAGATTCCGTTAATCACAGTTCCAGCACAGAGTGACGCGGCTGATATTATTTCTACACACTCTAATCTGTATGAAGGCTGACAGGCTGATGCAACCAATAAGAATTCAACCAATCAAAATAATCTGTATGAAGGCTGACAGTAGTTTTAACTAATGCAACCAATAAGAATTCCACCAATCAAAATAACCTGACGGACAACCTGTGTGATGGCTAACATTAGTTTTCGATGTTGTCCACCCTCTAATTTGACTTTATTGAGTGAAAAAACATTTTGGGTTGTGACTACTCACAAAGTGAAAGGAATTGATCTAAAAACCGTTTCAATCAAGGAATCACTGTGAACCACAAAGCTTATTATAGAGGAATCGTGGTGAAAACAATTGTTTTGTGATTGAAATCAACGGTAACGCTATGCAGATGTAATTTATTTGAAACGATTGTTGTGATGTTGTTTATGATGCTCATTGAA